>ML790284.1:497254-510154 GCA_009831015.1 Picea engelmannii | reverse complement strand
AGAGAGAGAGAGAGAGAGAGAGAGAGAGAGAGATTACTTGTGTTAACAAGAATGCGCATGTGTTCCTATTGTTAATAACGCGCATGTGTTTTAAGAATGCATTCATGGTTTAGGAACACGTGCAAATTCCTAAAGTGTGCACACATTATTTGAATTTAATTTTTTTTGGGTAGGAGTGACAACTTAAAAATACATGTTTGTTGAGTTGGTTTCCTCAAATTTTGTTTTGGGATGGCAAACCTAGTGGTTTGGTCTACAAATACATAAAAACCTCCATTTTTATGAATCCCTCTTTATATCTTTGTCTTTGAATTTATTTTTCTATAGGATAGACAATTCAGTTATTGACGAAACTACAAACATTGATAGAGTTGGTTGTGCAGATTCCAAATATGTAATTTTTTTTACTATTTTTAATATATTTTTTTCTTGACATATATCAAAATCCTATAATACATACCTCTCTTATTTCTGCTATAAAGTTTTGTCATCTTAACCATTTCTCGAATGAGTTATATGTGGCACTAGAGAAGACCAATACCTACGATCTAAAAAAAAAATTGATCATGTTAAGACCCTCTTAGCCTGCACGAACAAAAGACATTGTAATTTAATGGATTTGTTGACTTTGATAATTTTAAAAATATATAAAATTAATATTATAAATTTCCAAAAAATACACGACACAAGAAAAATGGGTTCTCTACAAATATACAAGTTTTTGGAACGAAATTCCATCGTTAAGATACTCAACACCTGCATGAACAAAAACCTATGACTTATATTTTGTTGGAAAAATAAGATACAGTTAGACACAATCAAATTTGACATAGTTATTCACAATTTCTATGAATACAAATTATATATTCGGAAAGATAATTCAATTTCCTACATTTCATATTCTTACACCATATTCAAATGCATTGTAAAAGTACCTTGAATAATCCCTCAAGTTAACATATTGGTGTTTTTCCATGTTTGCATTGACACTAACACGTGATGAGAGACCATCATTAGCTTACATTCACCCATGTGTTTTATATTTTATATAAATTTTATAAATTCATATAATTTTATGATATCAAAGAAACCCCACCAAATGTGGATTTATTTGATATAATTTTATGATACAATTCAGTAGATACCTTGCAGTCTTGTTAGAGACTCAATGGTTCGTTTTTGTGCTCCACACAAATTGGTTTTTATGGTCCCTCAAAATTTTACATGGTTACTGATGCAGACTGCTTCATGAAACTTGCCAATGCCAACCTAGACACAATTTGACTGTCAACTAATTTCTTGGCCTTATTGATCACATAGTTCATAGATCGGATTTAAAATAACTATTTTAAATAATGTGAAAGGGAATGACTACATTTGATGAAATCACTAGGAGATAAAGTTACACAAATGTTGAAATCGATGGTAGCATCAGCTTCGTGATCCAAGGATTCATTGAATGAATGCATCTTTCCCATTTTATTACCAAAATTAATTATCCCATAATCCATAGGTCACAGGTTCAAATCTAGAAGGGGGTAGGGTATGTATACCTTTGTATACTTTAGTAGTCAATTTTTTGTGTGGAGGGGGTCCCTTGTCCCAAAAACAAGGGTGTGTCATACACCAATTTGTTGTCTAGCTTGGTCATGACCTTAAAAATAAATTGTTATTATTATTATTACTATTATTATATAAACTGGATATTCGAACAAAACTTACTATATTTTCATGGTGAAAGGCATGGGAGATCCATTTTCCCAAACAATCGGTCAAATTTTAAAGTTCAAATGTTATGTGTAGATATGTGACTAAATGGCTCCATATCCTAGAAAACGATTTCTCTGAGTAGGACATATTCATAGTGGGTTGTATTTGTCATATAAAGTATTTCCACCCACATTTCTCTAACAAGAACATATTCATGGCATACCATCTTTTTCATATAAAGTGTTGAGAGAGCAAACACAACATCTGTTTTAGAGGAGAAAAATGTCCACATCTCGCAATTTCTTTTTGTTTCTCAATAAAGTTAGCCACATACATTTCTCGAAGTATGACATAATAATGTTAGCCACCTACATTGCTCAAAGTAGGACATATTCAAGGTGGTCTATCATTTTCATACAAAGTGTTGAGAGAAGAATGCACAACATTCGTTTTAGAGGAGAAAAATGCACACAGATTACAATTTCTTGGTATTTTTACATAAACTTATGTGTGGAAAAATATCATAAAGTTATGTGTGGCCTAGGATTTAATTGAGATAATTTTAATCGTAAGATGTTAATCCTATATTTAGTTGGGTTTAGCTTGGGTGTTTAGGAGGAATGATTGTTATCCTTCTCACTTTAATGCAATTCCTACAAGTGACATGTTAAGCTCATAACCAATGTATTGTTGCAATGGATTTGAGCCTCATTGTTGATCATTACTAATAAAATTTAAAAAAAATAAAAATTATATACCTGTAAACAAATTAAAGTTAAAATTATTATTAATGATTATGAGGATGATTAATGTCCACTAATACCAATTGGTCTATGATACCTTCAGAATGTAGGAGATTACTTTGATTTCTTTAAAATTATATCTCTATGCTAAAAAAAAACTTGAGAGAAGCATTACAAGATCACCATAGTGTCACAAAGATGACAAATTATTTCATCCCACACTGTTTTAGGAATTTTCCAATGCCTAGTTTCACTATGTAGCTCATGAGAGTCTATTCTTATTTTAGCAATGTTGATTTTCATCTTTACACTTCTAAAAACTCAGAGGTATTTTTGATATTCTAAATTAGGATTGACCGCCTCTTTGTAGTATCTTAATTTCCTTTTATCCACTAATTCTTTATCACACTGGTCACATATTCTCAAATAACAAAGTTACCAACTTAACGAAAACTCTCTAGAGTTCTTTTTTTTTTAGAGGTCACATTTAGTGGCTATTTTTACCTCTGAATAAAAAACTGGTGTCACTGGTAGCGCTCTTTTTGGGGGGAGGTGGTTAAATTGTGACTTGCTTGAACTTGTGGTCTTGACAAGATGACAAAACCTTAAAATTGATCCTCGAATTAAAAAGTGATGTTACTAGTGGCATCAACTTTATTTTTGGAGTTAAAACCATGACTTGGTTGGAACTGTGGCCTTGACAATAGATACCATTGCCACAAAAAATTCTTCAAATTGACTCCTAAATAAAAAATGGTGTTAGCTGAAAAAATAATTAATTAATTTTTAAAATAAATTTACATTAAAAAATACTCTCTACACCTTGGGTGCCTATGGAATGTAATTCTTTCTTTAGTTAAATTAAATTACGTTTGTTTTCAAGGGAAAACAATTACATAAAAAACATAAATCTAAAAAATAACAAATGAATAAATGAAAAATAATTTATTTTTTATTAAAAATGAAAAACTAACCATTTAAAAAAAATGCATTTATGGCGGTCATTGACGGGGCCTCTCAAGCACGAGAACAGGTCAGTCAGCCAGAGCATTAAGCTCTCATCTTTAATGGCTGCAACCACCATTTATGTTATTATCAGCCTTCTCATAACCCTTAGGATGCATTTGCAACTCACAAAGCCGAGAAAGCATAGGAGCGAAGGAGAAATCCTGGCTCTTATCTTCATTTTCATTATGCCGCGAGCCAGAGGAAGACCCCGCAGAGGAGCAGGGTGGTACGCGGTCGACTCTAGGTGGAAAAGACACAAACGGTTTGAGAGGGCTTTGGTTCTTTCTAAGAGGAAAAGAAACAGGGAGACCGCAGCAGTAGAATCGCCCCCCAGAACTTATGTCGATGAAATTCTGACTATGGAACTCCCCAATGACTTCTATGAAAGTCCAATGTTTACGGTTCTGGACAATTGGAACCCCCCGGCATGCATTGAAGCAGAAGCACCACTGCTCTTCTCGCGAGAGGCACACGGTCCCAGCGACACTCCCACTGAGGAAGTCACCACCTTCCTGGTAGAGGAAGAGATCTCGGAAGGCAACAACGACTCGCAGCCATAGAGAACACAGCATGGCCACCAGGAGATGGATGCTAAGAAAAAATCACCACCCCCACGACCACTTCTTCACCCGGAGCACCTGAACTTGATCTTCGAGGTCCGCATCATGGTGGATGACCAAATCTTCAGGGTTGTGCGCATTAGCCAACGCTTGGACATGTTGTATGCAGCTTACTCCAGTGCCACTCCACGGTGACAATGACCCACCTGCGCTCAGATCTATGCCATTCCTGTCAGCAGCGGCAAGGCAATGGACGACTGCGAGGATACCGGTGAATAGGTTCTTTTGTTCAAGATTGTTTCCAACTCTCTCTCTTTTGATGTTTATCAGAGTTGTAGCTCTTCTACTTAATAGACTTGTTAGCGTTAGCATAGGCCTTACTAAACTGCTGTTGAAACTGGACATGCACCCTAGTTTCCTTCGGGCAGGGTGGCGAAATGAGTTTTTGAATTTGCATGCTATTTTGGACATGCCAGTTGTCTCAGTTTCCTTCACAGGCGGGACAACTGGCACTTACATGTCATGGTGTATTTTTTTGAAGTTTTAATATAATAGGATTTTCTTTTTACTTAAAAAAAAAAAATGGTTAAGAAAATGTGTTTTCTCTTAAGAGGTCACGGGTTCAAATCCATAGGGCGTTAGGGTATGTATACCTTCGTAGACTTTACCAGTCAAAATATATTATTATTATTATTATTATTATATAACTAAAAATTAAAAATAGTAAAAATAATAAAAAATTAAAACAGGGTTGGGAGAGGCGATGCCCACCCCCATCTCTCACGAAGTACAATGCGTAGTTTGTGGTAAATGGAGGTGGGGGCCGATGCCCAACATTGCCCCTCCCCACCACCACCTCCCATACCATTGTGCGTGGTTGTCGGAGGCGATGGTGGGGAGCGGGTATGACAGACATCACCACTCCCAATCCATGTTTTAATTTTTTTAATTTTTATTAATTTAAATTTAAATTTTTAGTTTAGTTTTTTTTATCTTTAATTTTAATTTTTTAGTTTAGTTTTAATTTGTTTTTAAGTTTTTTTAACTTTATTTATTTATTTTATATTTTGTTTTTTGTTTTTTTTAATTTTAGTTTATTTCTATCTTTTCTTTTATTTTTTGTATTTTTTAGATTTTAAGTTTTTATTTTTTAATTTAGTATTTGTTGTCTTATTTATTTTTTTTAGTTTCTGTTTTGGCTAGTGTTTTTAGGTTTTTTTTTTACATTGAAAAAATTGGTTTTTTTTCCTTTCTAATGAAAAATGTTTTTTTTTTTTTTTTNTTTTAATGAATCATTTTTTGTTTATTCATTCGTCACTTTTTTTATTTATTTATTTTTAATGCAATTTTTTCCCTTAAAAAAATCATAATTTTTACTTCACCAAAGAAAGAATTATATTCCATAGGCACCCACAACACCTCAAGAATCTTTTTTAATGTAAATTTATTTTAAAAATTAATTAATTAAATTTTCAACGAACAAGACTTTTGGTTTAAGATTTAATTTGAAGGTTTCTTTTGGTGATGATATCTATTGTTAAGACTATAGTTCCAATCTTGATGTTATAGATAACATTACTCCCCAAAAAATGTTGATGTTATAGATATCATTACTTTTCGATTCGAGGGTCAATTTTAAGGTTTTGTCATTGTATCAAGGTCATGATTTCAAACAAGTCATATTTTTAACCACCTCCCCAAAAACTGGTGCTATCGGTAGCATCACGTTTTTATTTTGGGGTTGATTTTGGTGTGTTTTTATGTAAAAATATGGATTTTTTAGGCCAGAGTTCTCGTTTTGAGGTCAAAATTCTTGTTAAGTCAGTAACTATGTTAAATTTAGAAGTGATGATATTTGTAATATTATCAGTATTCTACATGATGTCTTCTTCTTGTATTCCTCAATGATTTAGCCAATATTTGGCATGTTTATGTCATTTGCACTTGAGTTGATGGTGCTTTTGGCTAGAGTTTGAAGCAATTTTTGGGAGCCTCTTGTCATCCATATTTTTTTATCATGTTCTTGTAATTTAGGTATCTAATCATGGAAATTCTCTCAATGGGGGAGATGCTTGCTTCTATGAGGAGGATAGGATAGGGTGTATTGCCCTTAATTTTGAGATTATAGTTATAAAATTATTTTGGATATGTTTTATCTTTCTCTATGATTCTCTTGATATAATGCAACCCCAAAATTCACATACATATAAGATAACTAGAGTGATGAGAGTGTGAAAGAGAACTTTTTTTAATCTCAAATCCAAAGGTACACTAATTTACAATTGTTTTCAAGCCCATAATAGGCTTTCCATCCTTCATTTATCTTTTTTTTCAACACTATAGTTCCAATTGAGCTTGTGGTGGATATCAATTCCAAGATATTAGTATGAAAGAACTTCCTCCAAGCTGTTATTATATGTAAATACAAGTTAATTTTTTACCAATCAACAATAACAATTACCATTATTTATTTTTTAAAAGATTAATTCATTTTCCCACTTGCTAACCTATATAAATCCCATGATTTCCATAGTGAGCTCAAAGATGCACATGATCTTCAATATCTATCATTAGCTTTGATTTGGAGAAAATATGTTATTGTTTTCTTTGGATAACATGTATGTTATTGGTCTAGGGGTGGATTCGGGTTCCCTTAATCAAGTTAGATGAGATGTTGAGATAAATAAAGATTTATATTTCTCTACAAACCATTAATGAATTTTTTATCCAAATTATCAAGTTCAAAGGAAAAGTGTTTATCCATTTGTCCAATGTGGCCTGACAGTTGAAGGATATGACATTGTACTAACGTCATCCAGTGAAAATTTCATAGCACAAGTGTGATTATTCCAATTTCAAGTTGTGTTGTATTCTTGAGTAGATATGGACTATAGTTTCATAAAAGTTCATGAAACTATAAAAAAAAATTGCATTGTCCTGACGTCATCCAAGTAAAGTTTAAGTATTTAACTTATTTATGTTCTTAGCTAATGATCACTCTTTCATAAAATATTACAAAACTATTTGAAATCCTGATTACATTGTGTTAACTTTTCATAGTCCAAGTGTAATTTATACCCCTTCAATGTTCAATCAAATGGATTTTTTAATATCCTATTGCATAATAAGAAATTCGTCATAATATGCTCTTTGGTTTCTATGGCAGTTATCGTTGGGTCATTATAAAATATAATCAATAACTATCTATGCTATAGTCAATGTTTCCATGCATGCCTTATGCCTCACACATTCAGTTCAACTACTCCTACTCCTAGTTCCTTCCCTCGTGTCATAATTGCCACTATTTAGATCATGATATTGTAGGATCATGCAAGATCTACACCTTGATGTTTACATAGCTTCAACTAGTTCAATAATGATATTTAATTAACCTTCATACCTATGTATGAGAATGCCATGAGAAGATAGCTTCAATAAATCCAGGCTCTAGTCAACAGATGAGGATCCACTGTTGGTTTTGTTTATTTTACATGTTATTTTCTCCTAATGATCAATGCACAATTTCTTGGCATCTTGGAAATAGAGCATTAACAATAAGTTCACTAGATTTAGGGTGAAACTACTCACCTCATTGCAAATCACCACTCCTTTAAATGTCTTAGGCTTGCAATTTTGCAAGATTCAATCCTAAGTTCTATATCCCTAATAGAATCCTTTGATAGTTATATTGACAATGACCTTGATGTTTACATAGCTTCAACTAAGTCAAGAATGATAACTATTTGACCTTCATTCCTACCTATGAGTAGGCCATGAGTAGATGGCTTCAATAAATCTAGGCTCTAGTCAATGCATGAGGATCTAGAGTTGGTTTTGCTTATTTTCTAATAGTGATCTTAAAAGGTTCAATGGTTTATTGATCAAAGAATAAAATTAAAAGGGAATGTAATGTGATATTCTTTTTTTTCCTATTCTTTTGTCACTTTTTGTTGTAGTTGGTTGGCGTTTAAGTTATCTTTTCCAGCTGTAACACCCATGTTTCCCCCAACTTGTAATTAATCATTAATTAGGATTACCATGATGTGAAATAGGAACAATGTAAATGTATTATTGTTTGAGAAGCCAAACAACAAACTGTGTGGGTAAAGCCTTGAAAGTACTATCCATGATATCACTAGAGGAAATAATGTGAAAACTATAAGAGAGGGTTCATTATATCAAATGACCCCAAATTTCACGAGAAATCAGTTAATGAAGAAAGGACCGATGGTTGAGCCATCAACCAACCCCATGAATGGAAGCATGGTCTAGCTCAAGAATGTCAGCCCAAAGTACCACAGGGTCTTGTAGACCGAGACTGACCTGAGTTTTCCTTGTGATAGAAGGAACGAGATAGGAGGGATGTGCATGTAAGGAACGTAAGGGAATAAAGAAAAGATTGGAGAATGTGAGAAGCTCCCTAGTAGAGAACGAGTAGAAGGCCACAAGATTGATGCTGAGGGATCATCTGATAAACCTCATCTAGGTCGTGACAGAGAAAGAAATATCTGACAATATACAAATAATGGTACATGAGCAGAAGGTCATGAGCTTGATGCTGAGGAAGAATCTGATAAACCTCAGAGAAGATGTGAAAGAGAAAGGATCTTTGAGAATTGGCATAAATTCCCTAGGGATATCATGGCTTGGCACAAAGGTGGAAAGAGCACTAAGAATGAATGCCTTTGATCCTATGGTTAGGTGGAAAGGCGAACACCCACAGTCAGTTAGTTGGTTGCAACCTATAATAGATAAGTATTCTCATATCCTATGTAATTGAATTGTAACTGTAAATTAAGATTGGATATCCTATGAATGTTTAAGGGATGTACATGATTGCTTAGTTATTATATTGTATCCCTTTAATTATGCTTTATTGTGTATTTAAGAAAGTAAGGAACTATATGTCTTGTACACATAAATACTCGAGCCCTGTGGTGGTTCAAGTTAAAATAAATGAACTGTGAGTTTGTCGACCTCGGACACAGTTTCACGTGTGCATGCCAACACTCCCCCTCATTCTGATTCTCTAGGAGTAAGGAGTTTTTTCAGCTCAAGATAAAGAATGTAAAGCACGCACTAGTGGCTAAGTCCCTCGGAACTGAGGAAGATCAGGAAGGATAGCGAGGTTCAAGCCTTGAAAGGGGAGATCTTTTCATTTGGAATATGAGTGGATGATATCCATTCGGGAGGACCCATATGACCATCACCTAGGAACCTTAGGATAAGCCTAAGGGAGTTAAGTCCTCTTGGCTTCAAAGCTCCAGAAGTCCGAGACTTCGAAGTATTTCCAACCTTACTAGCCTTAAATTGGCCGAAGGTAACCGGGAGACTCGGTTACCATCAAGTCGACCAACAATGAATGGTTTCCTTAGTGGTTAGGTGAACCTATATTACTTTCTAAACTAGGATACAACCACCCATGGTGAAGTAGCGTGAACCATAGACCAAGAATTTGGGGGGTTCCCCTCATCCATTGGATGTACACTGAGATAACTTCGAAAAAGTTCTACTATGGGAGGATGGAGATGTTATAGCATCAAAGGCATCGAACGTCGAAGTTAAGAAGTAGCGAAGGTCATTGATCCAAGGGTTACATGGACCTACATTTGTCGCGAGATCGAAATGCATGCAGGATGATCAGTCTCAAGTGACGTGGTGCAATGACGTCACCCAGGGTGACGTGGACCCAAGTTTGATATGCCACATGTCACTTGGATTCATGTGTATCACATACCCTATAGACCCATTGGAATGTGACACATGTCACCTCTAGCCTTTTACATGTGTCAGCCCCTAGTACGAGGTTGCTTAGCCAGAGTGGTTTGTGAAGTGATTGGAACTCCGAGAGTCCATGACTTCGGGACTCCAGAGGATTTGGGGAGTAATATTATAGAGAGTCCAAAAGGGGCCAAAGTACTGAAGTGTCATAATATATCCTAGTCATTGGAGTAGGAAGGAACATGGCACTAGATTGTTAACTCCAGAGAAGAGCCACTATGGGGGAAATGAAGTGAGGTGCTTTGAAAATACCTGAAGCCTGAAGTAGTGGAGCATATCTCAGTCATTTGTCAGGCGGAGACGCATGCCAGGAGATGCTTCATTCCAAAGGATCAAGAGCAGAAGGGTGGAAGGACTCTTGAAGTCATAGAGAGCCAGAATATATCTGAGTCGTTCATTGGTAAGGTCAAGTGTCGCAAGATCCTTCACTCTGGAGAAGAATTACTCCAGAAGAGTTGTAGAGTGGAGGTGCAAGGACTCCCAAAGGCTAGAGTCATGAATTGATCTCATTCATTCATGAAGGAGGATGCGTGGCAAAAGATCTGCCACTTCGTAGAAAAGTCACTCTGTTAGAAAGCCACTTCGAAGGGTTTGTGGATTGTGCATGTGGATGTGTCTGAAGCTCGAATTTATGAAGGAAGAGACTGAGTCATAGATCTCAGTGAGGAACAAGGACCGTTGATCCTTTTTATGTGGTTTCATAGGATTGTGCCTCGGTAAGAATTGGTCATGACGTGAGGCAAGAACACCTGAAGAACTTTGCGAAGCCATAACTTGCAACCCAAACCTCAAATTTGAGCCTGGTAGAAGTCATTAGAATTCTATGGGTAAGTAGAAGAGGACAAAGACCTTGGAAAGAGGATCTGAGATGTTAACGAGAGATAAATTTTGATGTCCCATCCCTAGGAAACCTTTTTAAGGGGTTGGGGGTGTTACAAATTAGTATCAGAGTACGGAAACAACACTTGGCCTACTTAGGCTCATGCATGAGTCGTATGAAAATATTTCTGGAGGAATTTAATGGGTAACACCCTATCTTAACGCATTCCTAAGAGGCTTAGTAAACCTCTACTGAAGAGAGGAATGAGATCTTTTACTTTTGATATATGGTTTGGAAATTTTTTTGCTAATGTTCCCAAATAAAGAAGTTGACTTCACTCTGCAATCATATGTGTTGTTGTACAGACATAAGATTGGGTTACCAAGGCTAGGATGAGCATGTTGAGAATATTACTAGAAAACGGAAATCATCTGCATAAGTTCCTTGAGTAGAAGGATGCATATTTAAAAATTCAGTTGGGATTTTACCCCAAAGACATTGAATCATGCTAGTTTGTGGCAGAGGAAGCCTACTAGTTTTTTTCGGAAAGGATGGCCAATCCTACATGAGTGGAATTATTTTGAAGAACACTAACATTTAAACTAAAATAACAATCTGAATGGATGGAAAGGATCCATAGCAGTAATAATTACTGCTTTAATGAAGGGGTAAACCTTGTATATGTGTATAATCCCTCTTGATTAGAGGAATGAGTCTAGTGACCATTCTCTGAAAAGGGAGAGCATGCACAACTCTCGGGTTTCGAAGGGAACTGAGAAACAATTTTTTTTCTGGGTACAAGAATTGTTGGGCAGGGTTTTTCTTTGTAGAAATATAGAGTGATTGAGAGAGAAATCACAACAACCTCCCTCGCTTGGTGGATAGGAAACTAATATGCTAGAATTCTTGTGGGGGGAGGAGAGTGGCCTCCATCCCCAACTATTTCTGAACATAAGGAATAATTCTAGGTGTAATGGTTAAGACTAGTTATGACATAAAGATACTCTAGATTTCTGAACTAGAATAATTAGTAAGTAACATAACTCGAAATTGCATTTGGGATTTAAGGGAATAGTCCAAATGTTATTAGACATTAAAAATTTATTATAATTAAGGTAAAATGGTTGATTAAATGTTGATCCTAAATGTGGAAAAGGAAGTGTTGCGGAACTTCTAGAATACCAACGGTTTAGATTGACATCCAGTGGTGGATGGTAGCCATATAGATATAGTTGGACCCTAGTGAAGGGAATCTAGAAAAGGATTTCCTTGATCGAAAGGTATACTGATCAAGACTAGTTGGAAGCTAGATTGGTTGTTTTATCACCTTGGGCATGGTTATAATTTCTTGGACTGTATTTATGAGTGGGAAATGTTTTCATGAAAGTTGAGGCAAGAGTGTTGTTGGATTACTGAGAGGGGGGGTGAATCAGTAATAGAGAAATTTAATCCCTTTTAACCATATAATCCAAGTGCTATATCAATGAAGCATTATTATCCAATAACTGCAGAGTAAATAAGCAATGAACAAATGAACAATCATACACATACACAGTACATCAGTGTTTTACGTGGAAACCCAAATTGGGAGAAAACCACATAATGCTTTTTCTTATATGTCTTGAAGAATTACATTCATTGGAAGCACCAACTTCCTTTGTTTTCCAGCTGCAACTGAAAGGAGGCTCCAACCCCTTAGTTTCTCAGGCTACAACCTGAGGGAAGCTCCAACTCCCCAATTCTCTGGCTACAACCAGAAGGAGGCTACAACCCCCAATGTCCTCTGGCTACAACCACCTATCCTTTCCCCGTCCTGCCACCCTGAAGTAGAAGTAGAATGATGGAACCACTGTCACACTATCACTGTGAGATATATCGTTGTAAACCTGTACCAATAAATCTGAACCATGCATCAACCATGCATCAACCTGTAATCAACCTGTACCATAAACAAGTGCATCAACCATGCACCAACCTGTAATCAACCTATACCATAGACAAGTGCATCAACCATGAACCAACTTGTAATCAACCTTAGAAAGCACCATCAAAAGAATTTATCCTTCCTTGCATTTCGGCCTTATTTTCTTCACTTTCCTTAGAATTTCGGCTTAGATATCATTTGTAAACCTCGAACACCTATAGATATTCAATATGCTCAAGTGTGATTCAAATGAGAGATCCTTGCCTCTTATTTATACTCTCCAAGTAGCTTCCTTAAAAACATATTCTAGGTCACTTGGCCCCACTTTCCTTATTTTAGGGTTGGGTCCACTTC
>ML790284.1:442887-458882 GCA_009831015.1 Picea engelmannii | reverse complement strand
AAAAAAAAAAAAAAATTAATGTAATTTCTCCTTAAAAAAATCATAACTTTTACTTCATCAAAGTAAGAATTATATTCCATAGGCAGTGAGGGCACCTCGAGAGTCTTTTTTAAATGTAAATCTATTTTAAAAATTAATTAATTACTTTTTCAACGAACAACACTTATGATTTAAGATTTAATTGGAAGGTTTCTTTTGGTGATGATATCTATTGTTAAGACTATAGTTCCAATATTTATGTTATAGATAACATTACTCCTCAAAAAACGTTGATGTTATAGCTAGCATTACTTTTCGATTCGAGGGTCAATTTTAAGGTTTTGTCTTCTTGTCAAGGTCGTGATTTCAAGCAAGTCGTATTTTTAACCACCTCCCCAAAAAATGGTGCTATCGGTATTATCACGTTTTTATTTTGGGGTTGATTTTGGTGTTTTTTTACATAAAAATATGGATTTTTTGGTCCAGCGTTCTCGTTTTGAGGTTAAAATTCCCGTTAAGTTGGTAACTATGTTAAATTTAGAAGTGATAATATTTGTAATATTATCAGTTTTCTACATGATGACTTCTTCTTGTATTCCTCAATGATTTAGCCAAGATTTGGCATGTTTATGTCATCTGCACTTGAGCGGATGGTGCTTTTGGCTAGAGTTTTAAGCAATTTTTTGGAGCCTCTTGTCATCCATATTTTTTTATCATGTTCTTGTAATTTAGGTACCTAATCATGGCAATGCTCTCAATGGGGGAGATACTTGCTTCTATGAGGAGGATAGGATAGGGTGTATTGCCCTTAATTTTGAGATTATAGTTATAAAATTATTTTGGATATGTTTTATCTTTTTCTATGATTCTCTTGATATACTGCAACCCCAAAATTCACATACATATAAGATAACTAGAGTGATGAGAGTGTGAAAGAGGAGTGTTTTTAATCCTAAATCCAAAGGTACGGTAATTTACAATTGTTTTCAAGCCCATAATAAGTTTCCCATCCTTCATTTATCCTTTCTTTCAACACTATAGTTCCAATTGAGCTTGTGGTGGATATCAATTCCAAAATATTTGTATGAAAGAACTTCCTCCAAGCTGTTATTATATGTAAATACAAGTTGAATTTTTACCAATCAACAATAACAATTACCATTATTTATTTTTTTAAAGATTAATTCATTTTCCCACTTGCTAACCTATATAAATCACATGATTTTCATAGTGAGCTCAAAGATGCATGTGATCTTCAATATCTATCATTAGCTTTGATTCGGAGAATATATGTTATTATTTGTTTTGGATAACATGTATGTTATTGGTCTAGGGGTGGATTCGGGTTCCCTTAATCAAGTTGGATGAGATGTTGAGATAAAGAAAGCTTTAGGTTTCTCTACAAACCATTAATCAATTTTTTATCCAAATTATCAAGTTCAAAGGAAAATTGTTTATCCATTTGTCCAATGTGGCCTACCATTTGAAGGATACGACATTGTACTAACATCATCCAGTGAAAATTTCATAGGAAAAATGTAATTATTCCAATTTCAAGTGGTGTTGTATTCTTGAGTAGATATGGACTATAGTTTCATAAAAGTTCATGAAACTATAAAAACAAATTGCATTGTCCTAACGTCATCCAACTAAATTATAATCATTTCACTTATTTATGTTCTTATCTAATGACTACTCTTTCATAAAATATTACAAAACTATTTTAAATCCTTGTTACATTATGTTAACTTTTCATAGTCCAAGTGTAATTTCTACCCCTTCAATGTTCAATCAAATGGGTTTTTTAATATCCTATTGCATAATAAGAAATTCGTCATCATATTCTCTTTGGTTTCTATGGCAGTTATCATTGGGTCATTATAAAATATAATCAATAACTATCTATGCTATAGTCAATGCTGTCATGCATGCCTTATGCCTCACACATTGTATACCTCCAATTCAACTACTCCTACTCCTAGTTCCTTCTCTCGTGTCTTAATTGCCACTATTTAGATCATGATATTGCAAGCTCTACACCTTGATGTTTACATAGCTTCAATTAGTTCAATAATGATAACTAATTGACCTTCATGCCTACGTATGAGAATTCCATGAGAAGATAGCTTCAATAAATCGAAGCTCTAGTCAACACATGAGGATCCACAGTTGGTTTTTTTTATTTTACATGTTATTTTCTCCTAATGATCAATGCACAATTTCTTGGCATCTTGGAAATAGAGTGTTAACAAGAAGTTCACTAGATTTAGGGTGAAACTACTCACCTCATTGCAAATCACCGCTCGTTTAAATGTCTTAGGCTTGCAATTTTGCAAGATTCAATCCTAAGATCTATATCCCTAATAGACTCCTTTGATAGTTATCCTGACAATGAGCTTGAGGTTGACATAGCTTCAACTAAGTCAAGAATGATAACTGATTGACCTTCATTCCTACCTATGAGAATGCCATGAGCATATAGATTCAATAAATCTAGGCTCTAGTCAATGCATAAGGATCTAGAGTTGGTTTTGTTTATTTTCTAATAGTGATCTTAAAAGGTTCAATGGTTTATTGATCAAAGAATAAAATTAAAAGGGAATGTAATTTGATCTTCTTCTTTTTCCTATTCTTTTGTCACTTTTTGTTGTAGTTGGTTGGCATTTAAGTTATCTTTTCCAACTGTAACACCCTTGTTTCCCCCAAATTGTAAGTAATCATTAATTAGGATTACCATGATGTGGCATGGGAACAATGTAAATGTATTATTGTTTGAATATCCAAACAACTGACTGTGTTGGTGAAGCCTTGAAAGTACTGGCCATGATATCACTAGAGGAAATAATGTGAAAACTATAAGAGAAGG
Source organism: Picea engelmannii (assembly GCA_009831015.1). Taxonomy (NCBI): domain Eukaryota; kingdom Viridiplantae; phylum Streptophyta; class Pinopsida; order Pinales; family Pinaceae; genus Picea; species Picea engelmannii. The sequence goes on along the minus strand of ML790284.1, from coordinate 456,037 downwards.
TTCATTATATTGAATGACCCCAAATTTCCCAAGGAGGAATCGATTAATGAAGAAAGGACTGATGGTTGAACCATCAACCATCCCCATGAATGGAAGCATGGTATAGCTGAAGAATGTCAGCCCAAAGTACCACAGGGTTCTACAGACCAAGAATGACCTGATTTTTCCTTCTTAAAGAAGGAACAAGATAGGAGGGATAAGAGTGCAAGGAATGTAAGGGAATAAAGAAAAGAGTGGAGAATGCAAGAAGCTCTCCACTACAGAACGAGAAGAAGGTCGCGAGCTTGATGCTGAGGGAGCATCTAATAAACCTCATCCAGGTCGTGAAAAATGAAGAAATACATGAGAGTATACAAAGAATGGGACCTGAGCAGAAGGCCACGAGCTTGATGTTGAAGAAGCATATGATAAACCTCGTAGAAGATGTGAAAGAGAAAGGATCATTTATAATTGGCATAAATTCCCTAGTGATATCATGGCTTGGCATGGGGGTGGCCAGAGTGCTAAGAATGAATGCCTCTGATCCTATGGTTGGGTGGAAAGGATAACACCCAGAGTCAGTTAGTTGGTTGCATCCTATAATAGATAAGTATTCTCATATCCTGTGTAATTGAATTGTAACTGTAAATTACAGTTGGATATCCTATGAATGTTTCAGGGATGTACATGATTTCTTAGTGGTTATACTGTATCCCTTTAATTCTTCTTGATTGTGTATTTAATCAAGTATGGAACTATATATCTTGTACACGTAAATACTCAAGCCCTGTGGTGTTTCAAGTTAAAAGAAATGAATTATGAGTTCGTCGACCTTGGGAAAAATTTCACGTGTGCATTTCGACACTCCCCCTCATTTTGATTCTCCAGGAGGAAAGAGTTTTTTAAGCTCAGGATAAAGAGTGTAAAGTGCACGAAGGTTCCTAAGTTCTTCAGAATTGATGAAGCTCAGGAAGGATAGAGAGGTTTAAGCCTTAAAAGGGGAGATATTTTTGTTTGGTATATGAGCGTACGAGATCCATTCATGAGGACCCATATGACCATCCCCTAGGAACCTTAGGCTAAGCCTAAGGGAGCTAAGTACTCCTGGATTCGAAGCTCTAGAAGTCTGGGACTTCGGAGTATTTCCATTCTCACTTGCCTTAAATTGGTCAAAGGTGACCGAGAGACTCGGTTACCAAGAAGTCAACCAATAGTGAACGGTTTCCCTAGTGGTTAGGTGAACCTAATTTACTATCTAAACTGGGAGACAACCACCCATGGTGAAGTAGCGTGAACCGTAGATCAATAATGTGTGGGGTTCCCTTCAGCCATTAGATCTACACTGAGATAACTTCGACGAAGTTCTACTATGGGAAGATGGAGATGTTATAGCATCAAAATCCCCAAGTGTCAAAGTCACAAAGTAGCAGAGGTTGTTGATCCAAGGTTTACGTGGACCTACCTTGCTCACGAGATCAAAAGGCATGCAGGATGATCAGTCTGGAGTGATGTGGTGCAGTGACGTCACCCAGGGTGATGTGGACCCAAGTTTTATGTGCCACATGTCACATGGATTCATGTATATCCCATACATTATAGACCCATTAGAATGTGACACATCTCACCCCTTTCCCTTTACACGTGTTAGCCCTTGGTACAAGGTCACCTAGCTAGAGTGGTTGGTGAATTGACCGAAACTCCAGGAGTCTATGACTTCGGGACTCCAGAGGATTTGGGGTGTAATATTATAAAGAGTCCAAAAGGGCCTGAAGTACCGAAGTGTCGAAATAGATCCTATTCATTGGCATAGGAAGGTACATGGCACTAGATTGTTAACTCCAGAGAAGAGCCACTCCAGAGGAAATGAAGTGAGTGCTTTGAAAATCCCTGAAGCCTGAAGTAATGGAGCAGATATCAGTCATTTGTTAGGCGGAGACGCATGGTGGGAGATCCTACATTCCAAAGGAGTGAGACTAGAAGGGTGGAAGGACTCCCAAATCCGTAGGGAGTCGGAGCATATCTGAGTCATTCGTTGGTAAGGACAGGTATCGCAAGATCCTGCACTCCGAATCAAAAGTACTCTCGAAGAGTTGTAGAGTGGAGGTGTGAGGACTCCCAAAGGCCGGAGTCATGAAGTCATCTCATTCATCCATGAAGGAGGATGTGTGGAAGAAGATCTGCCACTTTGTATGAAATTCACTCCGTTAGAAAGCCACTTAGGAGGGTTTGTGGAGTGTGCATCCAGATGCGGTCGAAGCTCGAATTTATTAAGGAAGAGACTGAGTGGTAGATATCAGTGAGGAACAAGGATCATTGATCCTATTTATGTGGTTTTAGAGGATTGTTCCTCCAGGAGAATTGGTCGCAGCGTGAGGTAAGAATGCCCGAAGAACTTTGGGAAGCCATAACTTGCAACCCAAACCTTGGATTTGAGCCTAACAACAGTCATTAGAATTCTACGGGTGAGTAGAAGAGGACGAATCCCTTAGACAGAGGATTTGAGATGTTAAGGAGAGAGAAATTTTGATGTCCCATCCCTAGGAAAACGTTTTAAGGGGTTGGGGGTGTTACAAATTGGTATCAGAGTATGGAAACAACACTTGGTCTACTTTGGCTCATGCACAAGTCATATGAAAATATTTATGGAGGAATTTAAGGGGTAAAAACCTATGTTAACGCATTCCTAAGAGGCTTAGTAAACCTCTACTGAAGAGAGGAATGAGATCTTTTACTTTTGATAGATGGTTTGGAAATTTGCATTGTATGTTGCTAATGTTCCCAAATAAAGAAGTCAACTTCACTCTGCAATCGTATGTGTTGTTTTACAGACATAAGATTGGGTTATCAAGGCTAGGATGAGCATGTTGAGAATAATACTAGCAAACAAAAATAGTCTGCATAAGATCCTTGAGTAAAAGGATGCAGATTTAAAAATTCAGTTGGGATTTTACCCCAATGACATTGAATCATGCTAGTTTGTGGTAGAGGAATCCTACTAGTTCTTTTTGGAAATGATGGCCAATCCTACAGGAGTAGAATTATGCTGAAGAACACTAATATTTAAACTAAAATAGCAATGTGAATGGATGGAAAGGATCCATAGCAGAAATTACTTCTTTAATGAAGGGTTACACCTTCTATATGTGGATGATCCCTCTTGATTAGAGGAATGAGTCTAGTGATCATTCTCTGAAAAACAATAGCATGCACAACTCTCGGGTTTCAAAGGGAACCGAGAAATGAATTTTGTTTCTAGGTACAGGATTTTTTGGGCATGGTTTTTCTAATCAAGCTGATAAATGGAGTTGTAGAAATATAGAGTGATTGAGTGAGAAATCACAACAACCTCCCTTGCTTGGTGGATAGGAAATTAATATGCCAAAATTCTTGTGGAGGGAGGAGAGTGGCCTCCTCCCTGACCGTTGATGAACATAAGGAATAATTCTAGGTGTAATGTTTAAGACTAATTATGACCTAAAGATACTTTGGATTTCTAAACTAGAATACTTAGTAAGTAATATAACTTGAAATTGCATTTGGGATTTAAGGGAATAGTTCAAATGTTATTAGACATTACAAATTTATTACAATTAAGGTAAAATGGTTGATTAAATGTTGATCTTGAATGTGGAAAAGGAAGTGTTTGGGGACTTCTAGAAGCCCAATGGGTCAGATTGGCATCCAGTGGTGGATGGTATCCATATAGATATAGTTGGACGCTAGTGAAGGGAATCTAGAAAAGGATTTCCTTGATCGGAAGGTCTATTGATCAAGACCAGCTGGAAGCTAGATTGATTGTTTTATCACCTTAGGCATGGTTATAATTTCCCAGACTGTATTTATGAGTGGGAAATGTTTACATGAAAGTTGAGGCAAGAGTGTTTTATTGCTAGTGGTTATCGCATAGAAAGGGAAACATAGTTATGACTATGTTTTTTAAAATTCCAGGTGGATATCTTGTGAATAAATGCAAGCTCTCCACTGAGAGGGAAGCTCAGTGTTGGGTGTCCCTATGAGGCTTTTGATAATAATGGCAACAATATCCTTGGAGGAGGATATGGAAGTCTAATAAGTCCATGTGCATGTATGACATGGAAAGGGTTCAAGCAATGAGCTTCCATGATGAATGTTTGGTTAGATTTGAATGTGTTTGAATGCATTGTGAGGCTTCTTGACATGAATACTGATATTAATACCAATTAGTTATGAAACATATTAAATGTGCAAGTGATGCACATGCATGATGTAAGGATAAATGTATACTAAAGGCACAATATGGCTGCCTTGATGAGTGATATGTAAGGCAAGAATTGCACTTGCCAAGATTAAGTGAATACCATGGATGCATGGTTGACTCCATTTTGAATAGCCATGGAAATTATTTGTTGAATGATATCTTAAAGGGAATGTATTCCATTCCCTCAACAAAGACTAGTATAAATAGAAGAAATAGTGGACGAGCAAGGATGCTTTGTTGTCATGATAAGAGGCAAATGATTCTGCCTTTGAGGGTCACATAAAAATGATTGTGAACAATCATGAGTTGATTGATTTTAAAATAGAGATGTAGGTGGGTTTTGAAATATACCTATGGTAGCTACACACATGCTTATGATTATGTGTATGGTTAAGCACATTATGGATGTAAGTTAACAAAACCAAAATATGTGTGGATACATAATTTGGACGCATGACAAAGATGCATGTTTATATTCCTTGTGAAATATTTGGTACCCATCTAAAGACAACTCAAGGTTGGGGCTATCACAGATAGTGAAGGATATGAAATAAGGAAGTTTCATGTTGAAGGAGTTCCCTATGGAGGAACTGTGTGAAGACTCTGTCAGGAGAACAAACTCACAACCCTATTGACTATTGAGAATTAAGTGGCGAGCTACAATCTTGTGTGTATATATATATATATAAGAATCTCAGATTATGTTTCGAAAAACATCATGTAATGAATAGAAGACTAATAATGAATCTTGACCATTCTGATAACCGAAGGGTAATGTACATGATGCACAGGTTCATGATTCATTATGGAAAAAAGGATTTTCTATTAGAGCATGTTGATATATCCTAAGAGTTAGGATGAGCCTAACAGAGGCTTCTCAAGAAAAGAGAAGAAAGATCAGAATAAGAAGTAGATTGCATAAGTAAAGGGGGAGAAAAGGAGGAACACTTTTCTCACCCTAAGAACCCTGAATTGTTTAACAAAGTCGTAGAATTAAAAGAGAAGTTGTGGAAACCAGTACAGTTGGTAAAAGGAAAATAAACCCCCTAAGTATGATTAAATGAATAAATGAGTATGTTTGACTGAATATGCTTGGTTGAAGCCATGATTAAGAAAAGATAGTGAGGCCTTGGAAAGTAACTCAGTTGGAATGAAATCCAAAGGCTGTGTAGAAAAGTTGGACCAAGGAAGAGTTATTTGACTCCTTCATGGATGTTGTTGTATTTCTTTAGTACGAGAGATGGATTTACTAATGCAGGTAAGTGTTTGACATCATAAGTATTATGGTTACATGACTGTAGAAACAATTGAAAATTGTTTTTGTTTCATTCGTGGAAACATTAAGGATAACGTGAAGAAGTGCATAAGGATATCCTATGACATGTCTGAAAATGTTTTGTTGAAGTGATACATACATTTTTACATTTCCTGAAAATTAATATAATCATGGTGCATGCTATGTATAGAAAGGAATTGGACTTGTTGAGGAATACAGTTTGCAATGATGGGAAACCTCAAGCAAAGGAATAGCATGAGAAGGCTTCGGTTGAAATATTGTTGACGGGGCTATAAAAGTCCCCATAAAGCATTGTTGATGAGGTAAAAATCAAAAAGAGGGTGCTAGCAGCCAAGAACCGGTATAAAAATGTTCATTCATATGTGGAACAAGGTATCAAGGGATTTGGAAAGAACCCCTTTTGAAAAAATTTATTGTCTTAATGTTCTGCATGAAATTTTGAAAGGTAGTTGTATGCCTTGGATACACAAGTAGGGTAAGATTCAAGAAGGAGAACCTGAATGACGGAGGTGTCAACCTCTAGTAGTAAAGACTGTTTGTAATCCTTGGAAGAATTCATGAACTAATATGTCATGAATGAATTAAACAATCAAGGAATGGTTAAAGGAATTCATTTGAAACCTTGAGTTTCATGAATGACGATTTAAGGTTGTGATCGATTCAGAGTAGAAAATATGGCTCTGCGAAAATAATAATTATGGACAGAGAATCCATATGGTGATAAGTTGGTTGAATACCAGCACACCTTGGCGAGAGTTCCTAACCTGAAAAGTGATAATCTAAAATCAATAAAATGGTGCATTATGTGTGAATGTGGCCATGGACATTGACACATTGATTAAATTCACTTAATGTTGAATTGCATATGGAAGGTTGATATACTGAACAGATGCATGTGTAAGGAATGAAATGTCCTTTTTCTTTATATCATCGAATATATAGAAGTGATTTGATTGTTAGCATGCACAATTTAAGAATTGTTTGTGATGACATTATAAAGGTGTAGTGAAAATATATGTGCATGGGAAACTAACAATTTGTTTGGCTGATTAAATTTGAAAGTGCGGGAAGAAAAGAGTCTTGGATATGGCAGTGTTATAAGTCCATAAGGAAGACAAGTTACCTATTGAGACAAACAACAAGGAATGGTATTTTCTTTGAAGCGAATTCATTTGATTGTTAGTGTGCACAGTCAAGAAATGGTTTATGAACCACTTCAAGTGTGTAATGAACATATAATGTGCATGAGAACTAACAATTTGTTTGGGTGAGGAATGTTGAAATTGCAGGAAGCAAAGGGCCTTCAATATGGCAATTTTATAATCCCATAATGAGGAAAAAAATTGCCTACTGAGCCAAACTTCTATGGGAAGGAAAGTCCCATAATTTTTGAATCTAGTGCCATGTGGAACAGATATGAAAATAAATGAGGAAATTCGAAAATCTATGGGTGACAGATTTGCAATAAAATTATGAAATTTATAATTTATGATGATGTCTCATGAATTTATGTATACCTATGATACATGTGAGAAGAAAATATCTATCTAGAAAGGACAAATGAAGGCTGTCAGACTGAAAATCCTGAAAAAATTATATTGTTGAGCCATGAGAACCCCGTGGTAAGGCATGATCGCCTAGAATATGTTGTGTTGAGGTAACACAAGTCGGAGGGACACCTTGGTAGAGAAATTCCAAGGGACGCCTTGACTATAAGGCTCAATGAAGTCCCTAGAACTCTACCTGTGCGAGAAATACTTGGCAAGGCAAGATGGATTTCCTGAGGGACTGTATAGCAGAGAAGGGGATGTCTGAGCCTGTGCTTGGAGGGTGAGCGACCACAAGGAAGAGGAGACTTTGATAGTTCTTGTAAACTATTGGTTGATATCATGAATATAATGGGTATGTCAAGGAAAAATAGTGAGCCATGATAACAAGACAACCATGTGGATGAAAATCTTTGAGCTACACAGATAAGTATTGTGCTAGATTATGAAATTTTCCTCTTGAATTTTGAACAAAAGTAAAAAAAATCCGCACGAGATTATGATTAATGTGCTTGTTGTCCAAGAATTGTTGAAGGCAGGTGATCAAGGTTAAGAGTATGAAAAAGGACATGACCAAGAAAGAAGGTCAAGACTTATGAAGCGGTTGAATAAGAAAGGCGTGACAGGTGTTACTGAGAAAGAACACCAAGGACAATGTTCATTTTTAAGGGGAGGGGATTGTAACACAACTGTTTCCCCCAACTTGTAATCAATCATTAATTAGGATTACCATGTTGTGGCATGGGAACGATGTAAATGTAATATTATTTGAATAGCCAAACAGATCACTATGGGGGTGAAGCCTTGAAAGTACTAGCCATGATATCACTAGAGGAAAGAATGTGAAAACTATAAGAGAGGGTTCATTATATGGAATGACCCCAAATATCCCAAGGAGGAATCAGTTAATGAAGAAAGGACTGGTGGTTGAACCAATAACCAACCCCATGAATGGAAGCATGGTCTACCTAAAGAATGTCATCCCAAAGTACCACAGGGTCCTGTAGACCTAGACTGACCCGAGTTTTCTTTCTAACAGAAGGAACATGATAGGAGGGATGTGTTTGCAATGCACATAAGGGAATTAATAAAAGAGTGGAGAATGTGAGAAGCTCTCTAAAAGAGAAGGAGCATAAGACCGCGAGATTGATGCTAATGGAGAATCTGATAAACCTCGTCGAGTCTGTGACAAAGGAATAAATATTTGAGAGTATGCAAAGAACAGGACCTAAGCAGAAGACCACGATCTTGATGCTGAGAAAGCATCTGATAAAGAGAAAGGATCATTGAGAATTGATATAAGTTCACTAGTGATATCATGTCTTGGTACAGGGTGGCCAGAGCGCTAATAATGAATTACTTTGAGCCTATGGTTGGGTGGAAAGGTGAACACCCACAGTCAGTTAGTTGGCTACAAGCTGTAATAGATAAGTATTTTGATATCTTGTGTAATTGAATTGTAACTTTAAATTAAGGTTTGATATCCTATGAATGTTTCATGATGTGCATGATTTCTTAGTGGTTATATTGTATCCCTTTAATTCTTCTTGATTGTGTATTTAAGAAAGTAAGGAACTATCTGGCTTGTACACTCCCTGTCGTTTTGAGTCTCCAGGAGGAAGGAGTTTGTTAAGCTTAGGAGAAAGAGTGTAAATCATGCTTTAGTGCCTAAGTCCCTCGAAACTGACGAAGATTAGGAAGGATAGCGAGGTTCAAGTCTTGAAAGGGGATATCTTTTCATTTGGAAGATGAGCGAACAAGATCTATTTGGGAGGACCCATATGACCAACACCTAGGAAACTTAGGATAAGCATAAGGGAGATAAGTCCACCTAACTCCAGAGCCCCAGAAGTTTGGGACTTAGGAGTATTGTTGACCTTTCTAACCTTAAATTGATTGAAGGTAACCGGGAGACTCGATTACCGACAAGTCGACCAACAATGAATGGTTTCCCTAGTGGTTAGGTGAACCTATCTTACTGTATAAACTGGGATCCAACCACCCATGCCAAAGTAGCGTGAACTACCAATCAAGAATGTGTGGGGGTCTCCTCAGCCATTGGATCTACACTAAAACAGATTCGGTGAATTTATACTCTGAGAGGATGGAGATGCTATAGCATCAAACTCCCTGACTGTCAAAGTTACAAAGTATCGGAGGCTATTGATCCAAGGGTTATGTGGAACTACCTTGGTTGCAAGATCAAAAGGCATGTAGGACAATCAATCTGGAGTGACGTGGTGTAGTGACATCACCCAAGGTGACATGGACCCAAGTTTGATGTGCCACGTGTCACTTGGATTCATGCATATCACATACCCTATAGACCGATTGGAATGTGACACGTGTCACCCTTGGTGTTGTAGGAAAATCTCCCTGCGGACAGGTAGATCGCCTCTAAGAGCTTGACCCTAACTCTAGACATAAAATTCTTAACGTGGACACTGACTTCCTTTTAAATCTATCTAAACTAACACATGAGAAGGAAGGATAACAGAAGTACCTCTTTATCGACGTTTGTCCCTGCACGCTCTGAGTTGCGTCCAATCCTTTGCTCCTCGCTGAGTTTTGCAGACAAACAAGATACAACCACTTCCTACTCTATTGATGTTAGCTTGAAAATAGATCTATCAACTAATGATAAGTTCATGTAACATTAGACACAAACTAGAAAGAAACAGGTCAAGTGTGTCATATTAATTAGAATAACGACAACAGTACTTACAATAGTAGATGCGAATGCGACAGCTTCGTCAAGTCCTCTTCGTCTAATCCTTGCCTGAAAGATCCACAACTTGGATAATAGTAGCTTCACTGATCACTCTCTTCTGGCTGACTGTGTGCTTCGTCCAAGATCATAGGTTTCATGCTAGCAATTCTTCCCCCTTTCCACTATCATAGAGCCTGCTTATATAGGTTAAGAGGAGCTTAACCTCTTGAGTTATCTTTAGAACAAGTTGGGAACTTCCTCCTTAGATCAAGGATCTCTTGATGAAACCAAGAATTCGAATACAACTACCTCCTAATCTTGAAATATCCTCCCCTTATTCTCCTCAACGGTCCAACTACTGCCTCAGATTAGGCAGCACTCCCTTAGAAGGGGCATCAGAGCGTTGTAGCGCTCCCTAGTAAGCTTTAGAGAAGTGTCAGTGCCTTCAAGATGAGTAGCGCTCCTTCAGAGGGGGCAGGGTAGCGTTATAACACTCCCTGAAGCCTTGTAGGGGAGCGTCAGTACTCCTAAGGCTGATATAGGGGAGCGCTCCCCCTCAAAACCTTTGTTTCAGAGCTCTCTTCAGGTGTTAAGAGTTATTTGAGTTCAGTAAACCAGTTCTCCTTCTTCAAATCAAGCACATGAGGTGTTCTAAGTGCCTCCTTAGTGTCGTCGGCATGGAAGTATGCTCGAACATCATTTGTGACACTTGTGACCAACTTGCGACACTTGCGAAAGTTGTAAGGAAGATGCCACACTTACGACAATTGAGAGGAACGTGCGACACTTATCCAGCTGAGTAATTTTGACGTGTAACATATTTCCCCCCAAAGTATGAAGTTAGAAGATGCCAACTGATAACTGAAATACTTTGTAGACGTCCAAGTAAGGGTATAGACTCGGAGAACCTGACGGAAGCTGCACACAAACATCCAAAAAATATCATGACATATTTCAAAACCCAAGGCAGGCATACGTATGCTTGGGTGATCAAGAATTAGCAGGATATGGCCGCCATAAAATACACTGCGGATCCATAATTGTAATGATAAAAAGGTATAGCCACCGAAGATACAATGTGGATCTATACTCTAATGACTCGGACCGATCGTAGCCACGAAGAATACACAGTGGATCTACGAGATGACAAGACATAGCCACGACCAATACAAAGTGGATCTATGTTACAGTGTATGTGTTCTTTGTCTAATAGAAATTCCTTCGCAGCCTGGGCAAAGCATATATCAAAGTGATCGCTCAACCCAGGGTCTTCTTACCAATCCCAATATGGTACGAATCTGACCATGTGAATAGATGTCTTGATGTCGAACATGGAAGAAACCACTTGATTACTAGTCAATGGTGAAAACCGTTAACAAGTGCAAGGGAGATCATCATTAATGTCAATGATTCCCAAGGTACCCTAGTACACTCCAGTGAATGCGAATAGATGAGTTGAGGTCGAACATCCGTGGAATCATTCAATCAGGGGTCAATGATGTAAACCCACTGTCGAATGTGAGGAGGCCTGCCATTGAGGCATGCAGGTCCCAAAGTACTAACTGGTTTCTAAGTCTGATTCCCGGATAATGTGTTGAAGTCGATAGGAATAGACTAGTCGAGGGAGGGCTTTGATGTATCCCCCATCAACGACACGAAATAGACATGGAGATGTAATTGGCAGATCAAATGGATGTGGACTGACATAGGTTTTGAGGCAAGATATTTGGGATGGCTGACTCTCGAGGCAGATACTTCCCTTGAACACTGAGGCACAATAGAAAAACATGACATGGACCAAAACTATGCAGTTGGTATCGTGACTTGCATCGGGTGACCCAAAGGAGTGAAAGGAACTCGGAGGATTGGCTCAGTGCAGAGGTTCAGCGGATTATGATATGTGCAAATGACAAAGTGTCGTGTTCAAGGGTGACTCTAAGAAGTACTAGATGATGTTCTCGAGAGACTGCTTGGCTTGCTCCTTTCAATTTTTCCCCCATCCAGATAGATGAGTACCTCTTTTTGGTTTAATGAACTCGAGGAGGATAACACGTGCTCAATATAACTCACCTTCGGTAAGTTCCTCTTCCTTTGTTTAACAAACTGGAAGAAGTAAGGGTTTAGTCCCATATGGGTCTGTCGATGTGTGCTTTAACGAGTCCAAAGACAGAAAACTCGAAGGTTTTTCGAGATTATAGAGTTTGGAAAAACACTTAAAAGATAACTCTCTCAGTTCCTTTTTCGTACAATAGTCCAACGAGACCAAAAAAGGGTTAAACTATTGCTCGAAAGACGCACTTTCTGACTTTTTTAACGAGTGTGAAAGGAAGCAAGGTCACTTGACAATATTTTTATATTTAGAGAGTCTGAAAAGGGTTTAAAGAAGACTCCACGGGGGCTCCTCTTCATGTGTTCGTATCCGTACGGGTCCGAAAAAGAGATAAAAGTTTACTCGGTTACGTTCTCATATTATTTACGAGCACGAGAAAAAAAAAAGACTAAGCTTGGTATGCCCCCGGCTTGAAAGCTAGTGACTTGACTCTAGAATGATCATCAAAGGCTGGAGACATGCCCCCCAAGCTTCAATTCATTCACCGACTTTGAGGTTGTCACCAATTTCTGTGCTAGATGGAGAAAAAGGATACAGGTGGATGAAATGAAGGTTAAAAAATGAGACCTAACGAAAGACTCGACTCGACATCTACGAGATCTGGCGAAAGACTCAACTTGAAGGGATAGGTGATTGTTTATTTTTTAATGAGCTTGACACATGAAAATAACTATGCTCAAGGTTCTAGGTTCGATCCCCAGATTACTGTTTCATTTTTTAATGAGCTTGCTACAGAGAGGAAAAATATGCTCAAGGCCTCTGTTTCATTTTTTAACGAGCTTTCCACAGAGAAAAGAAACTATGCTCGTGACCTCTATTTCATTTTTTAACGAGCTTGCCACAGAGAAGAGAAACTATGCTCGTGATTCCCCCAGCATGAAAGCTAGTGGCTTATGTTTCATTTTTTAACGAGCTTGCTACAGAGAAGAGAAACTATGCTCGTTGCCTCTATTTCATTTTTTAACGATCTTGCCACAGAGAAGAGAAACTATGCTCGTGACCTCTATTTCATTTTTTAACGATCTTTCCAAAGAAAAGAGAAACTATGCTCGTAATGCCCCCAGCATGAAATCTAGTGGCCTCTGTTTCATTTTTTAACGAGCTTGCCACAGAGAAGAGAACTATGCTCGTGGTTTCTTCTTGATCATGGCTTCCAAGAGGATAACGCTCTAGAAGGATACCATGTCAAGGGACAAGACTCGATCATGGCTTCCAATATATCTTCACTGGATGGAAGATAATCACTCGATGAGGGACACAGGTCGAGGGC
>ML790284.1:415110-442577 GCA_009831015.1 Picea engelmannii | reverse complement strand
TCGGACTACCATGACATCGATAAAGATAGTTTTCCCTCCCAAAGTTACAGGAAACTAAGGAAGGATCCCTAAAGGTTGACTAGTTCTTCTGTTAAAAGCTAACAGATTCTGTGTAACCGGTGCAAGTTGTGGACAACCCAAAGCATACCAAGCAATAGAAGACAAAATACTAATGGACGCACCTTCATCTATCAATGTTTTAGGAACGTCCCGACCATGAACCTATACTGTAATTTGGAAAGGAACGTGAGAGGGAAGACGATGTCCAGTTAGCGCACCCCAATCAAAAAGGATGGCCTCATTACTTGGAGGGGGTTTCGCTGGAGAAGGAGGAATGCCCCCTGGCACGGTAGAGTCTGTATTAACGAGAAAAACATGGGCAGTATCAGGTTTACTCTCTATAAGGAGAGGATCGACCGATGATTGGATCGAATTAACTAATGGTGGACTTGGATAGACCACTTTGGCACTCTTTAGAGTAAGAGTGGGACTGACCGAGGAAGGGACTCGATCAGTCACTTTGACATTCCTCAATGGAGGAATGGGATCGACCGATGGCGAAACTGGATCGACCACTTTGGAACTCTTCAGAGGAAGAGTGGGACTGACCGAGGAAGGGACTGGATCAGTCACTTTGACATTCCTTAATGGAGGAATGGGATCGATCGATGGTGAAACTAGATCGACCACTTTGGTGTCACCCTCTTGATGAAGAGCAGGGCTGATCGATGAAAGAACTGGATCAACTACTTGGGTTTGTGGTTCAATCGAGGAGGAGACTAGATTGACCACCTGATCAACCGGACTGACCGGGGATGGAACCAGATTGACTAGGCCATCAACCAACGATGGGTCGGAGGAAATCTTACGATAACCTTTTGGAATTTGAAGTTTTTCCAAAAGAGAAGAAGCCTCATCCATGCGAGGAGAAAGGTGAGAGTAATGATTACCTTTACATAACATGCAAGGGAACTTGACAATTTTCTTCTTCTTACCAACCTGAATATCACTAGTTGACGGGGTATCATTGACATGACCGACAGAGGCCGATGACATGGAGGACCACATTTCTAAGACCTGGGTAAGACCGGGGAAATCCCTCAGAAAATGGTCACCCTTACAAAGGCTGCAAGGGAATTTGGGTTTTGGATTCTTCATTTTAATATTGTTGATCTCATCAACACTCCCAGTACTATTAACAGTAACCGGTTTCTTAGAGACAACATCTGATGTTGTTGGAGTCTTGGTACTTTTTGGGTTCTTCTTCTTCTTCTCCTTCTATTTCTTCTTCTTTTGATCAACTTGGCTACTTGCTTTAGAGCTTTCACTAGGCGAAGAAGGAGAAATGGAAGGAGACTTGATGGGCGAAGAAGGTGAAAAGTCAAAATGAGGTTGATGTGTGGGTGGTGTATTGACATCCAAAGTATTAGGTGCAACTGAAACATTGGGAGGATTTGGGATCACCGGAGTGGGGAACAACCAAACTGGTAATCCAATAGTGAGTCCTGGAAGACTCAGTGTGGCAACATATGGAGGACCAAAGTTTCTAAATGAAGGAAAGGTATAAGGTTCCCCAGAAGAAGGGGTTCCTCCATTGGTACTCCCAGGATTCGACGCCATTAACACTGACTCGACCTAAGGTCCACTAAGTAAAAAAAACATCATACGCTAATAGAATCTAAGAATCACAACCAAGCAAACATGACCTTCTCTCGATGACCGTACTAGTTGGTGATGAAATCCAACATCGCATGATCAAGTCCATAAGGGGCGAGGATAGGGTGGAACAGTTACAATGGAGACCTGCTTAACGGACTTACGCCTTGGTGCAAGCTTCCACGCAGTGATTGTGGATTTACCCTACAAGGAGCCCGAGTGAGTTTGACCAATGTCTTCTCCAGGTACAGTGAGACTTCCTGTCACCGTCACCTTGTGTAAGACCCTAAACATTATGGCCACTAAGGTTACCAATTCGTAGTCAGCCCCTGGGCGGGAACAATCGACAGCTCGATCAGAACGTACGGGTAGGGTATCGAGCCCAAAATCAACTAAAAGTCTTCCACGCAGTAATTGTGGATTTACCTCAAAGTGATCCCAATAATACGATCTGACCACCACAATCAGTTAAACCATGGAGGGTTAGTCCCCATAGCTTACCCGAATGCGACCTCGTGCATAACCCCTATGTGAGAGGGGGATCCCAGGAAGACTTATACGATGATTGGATTTGACTCTCCCTAACTCAGGATGCTACTGTTTGTTTTGAAAACTTTGGAGAGTTATGCTCACAGCCTAATCCAAAGTACTAAGACTATTCTACTGTTGGTGGAGGATCCTAGAAAAGAAAAAGTTCTAAATAACTTTTAATTAGCGTTGATTTTATGGCTATTCTTTACGCAAAGGGATGCATGGAAGTGAAATAAATGGAATTATGACTCAAACCCAAAGAATGCATCAAATATGATAAGCAGACATTTCCTTTAGATGAACATCTATCTAAGGGAGAGAGAGAGTTCTTTTCACTTAACAAGCACGAATACGAAGTGTCCTCAAACAATTCTCAATCAAATCCCGATGCAATGCTAAATATTTTTAGATGCCTTCTAATATGCACAATCAATCATGAAGATGCCTTTTTATTGTTTGCATATGAATAATGATGAATTCAACACAATGCTCATCTTGCTAATTATCTTCTTGTATGAATGAAAACCAAACTAGCACAAGCAAGAGTCATACAAACAATACACCCTTTAATTGCAATCAAAATGAAAAGCGAAAGAAAAGAAACAATCGAAGAGAAAACAAACTTCACACCCAAAAGAAAAATTTGAAGAACAATGATCTTGACTAAAATCGAGATGAAGAGGTCTGTAGGCCTTTGATGACCTTCACCAAGGTTTTTACTTAGTTAAACAGAGAGAAAGACAATGCATGGGTCTTGGACTCCAATCAACAGAAAAACTCAATAACAATAGTGAAGAAGGCTACAAAATCCAACTAGTAAGATGTTTGTTCTTCAAAAAGACAGATGTCAAGGCTAAAAGAGAAGAAGTATTGACTCATAAGGTTACCCAGCATAAGAGACACAGAGGCAAAACCCAGATAAAGCAATTTTGGAAGGTGTTTTTGCCAAAAGAGGGTTGGCGCTCTGTTGCCAAAGGCAAGGAGCATTATAGTGCTCTGTGCAAAGCTATGGGGGAGCGTTGGTGCCCTGTTAACACTAGGATAGGGGCTCCAGGGTCAAAAAATTCCCAAAAATGTCAAAAAATCAAAAAATTGCAATCCAATTCCAACAATTATGCTGAGTATGATGGGGTAAGGAGCCAATCAGCTCATGAAACCAATCAAAAGAGGAGTGAACCAGGTCTGAAACAATCAAGGGGTAAAACAAGGTCAATGAGGAGAAAATCAAAACAAGAAGTTTCGATTCGAGGCTATCTCCCCATTGGAGTCGCCAGTTTCTGTTGTAGGAAAATCTCCCTGCGAACAGGTAGATCGCCTCTAAGAGCTTGACCCTAACTCTAGACAGAAAATTCTTAACGTGGACACTGACTTCCTTTAAAATCTATCTAAACTAACACATGAGAAGGAAGGATAACAAAAGTACCTCTTTATCAACGTTTGTCCCTGCACGCTCTGAGTTGCGCTCCAATCCTTTGCTCCTCGCTGAGTTGTGCAGACAAACAAGATACAACCACTTCCTACTCTATTGATGTTAGCTTGAAAACAGATCTATCAATTAATGATAAGTTCATGTAACATTAGACACAAACTAGAAAGAAACATGCCAAGCGTGTCATATTAATGAGAATAAGGACAGCAGTACTTACAATCGTAGATGCGAATGCGACAGCTTCGTCAAGTCCTCTTCGTCTAACCCTTGCCTGAAAGATCCACAACTTGGATAACAGCAGCTTCATTGATCACTCTCTTCTAGCTGACTGTGTGTTTCCTCCAAGATCATAGGTTTCATGCTAGCAATTCTTCCCCCTTTCCACTATCATAGAGCCTGCTTATATAGGTTAAGAGGAGCTTAACCTCTTGAGTTATCTTTAGAACAAGTTGGGAACTTCCTCCTTAGATCAGGGATCTCTTGATGAAACCAAGAATTCGAATACAACTACCTCTTAATCTTGAAATATCCTCCCCTTATTCTCCTCAACGGGCCAACTACTGCCTCAGATTAGGCAGCGCTCCCTTAGAAAGGCCATCAGAGCATTGTAGCGCTCCCTGGTAAGCTTTAGAGAAGAGCCAGCGCCTTCAAGATGAGTAGTGCTCCTTCAGAGGGGGCAGGGTAGCGTTATAACGCTCCCTGAAGCCTTGTAGAGGAGCTCCAGTGCTCCTAAGGTTGATATAGGGGAGCGCCAGTGCTCCTAAGGCTGATATAGGGGAGCGCTCCCCCTCAAAACCTTTGTTTCAGAGCTCTCTTCAGGTGTTAAGAGTTATTTGACTTCAGTAAACCAGTTCTCCTTCTTCAAATCAAGAACATGAGGTGTTCTAAGTGCCTCCTTAGTATCGTCGGCATGGCAGTATGCTCGAACATCGTTTGCGACACTTGTGACCAACTTGCGACACTTGCGAAAGTTGTAAGGAAGATACGACACTTACGACAATTGAGAGGAACGTGCGACACTTATCCAGCTGAGTAATTTTGACGTGTAACACTTGGCCCTTTACAGGTGTCTTCCCAAGGTACGAGGTCACCTAGCCAGAGTGGTTGGTGAAGTGACCAGAACTGTGGGAGTATGTAACTTTGGGATTCTGGAGGATTTGGGGTGTAATATTATGGAGAGTCCAAAAGGGTCCGAAGTGCCTAAGTGACAAAATATATCCTAGCCATTGGTGTAGGAAGGCACGTGGCAGTAGATTGTTAACTCCAGATAAGAGCCACTCCAGAGGAAATGACATGAGGTGCTTCAAAAATCCCCGAAGCCTGAAGTAGTGGAGTAGATATCAGTCATCTATTAGGCAGAGACACGTGGTGGGAGATCCCACATTCCAGAGGAGCGAGAGAAGAAGGGTGGAAGGACTCTTGAAGTCATATGGAGCCGGAGCATATATGATTCGTTCGTTGATAAGGACAGGTGTCACCAAATCCCACACTCCAGAGCAGAAGTACTCCAGAAGAGTTGTAGAGTGGAGGTGAGAGGACTCCCGAAGGTCGAAATCATGAAGTCATATCAGTTGTCCATGAAGGAGGACGCATGGAAGAAGATCTGCCACATCATACTAAAGTCACTCTGTTAGAAATCCACTTCAAAGGGTTTATGGAGTGTGCATGTTGAGGCCGTCGAAGCTCAGATTTCCGAAGGAAGAGACTAAGCCATACATCTCTGTGAGGAACAAGGACTTTTGATATTGTTTCTATGGTTTTGGAGGATTGTGCCTCTGGAAGAATTGGCTACAGCATGAGACAAGAATTCCCAGAGAACTTTGGGAAGCCATAACTTGCAACTCAAAGCTCGGATTTGAGCCTGGTAGCAGTCATTAGAATGCTACGGATAAGTAGAAGAAGATGAATACCTTGAAAAGAGGATTTGAGATATTAAGGAGAGAGAAATTTTGATGCCCCTTCCCTAGGAAACCTTCTTAAGGGGTCAAAAGTGCTACACAAAATATTTTCTGAACATATTTCCTAAAAACTATACAATTATTTACTACACAAATCATTCATATATATAAATTACTAAATTTTGAAATTATTTTAGAAAAGAGTGGTCAATCATTGTAGGTATATGACTTTTTTCATGACAACATTTTTTTCAAAATTTAATGTGATTGAAAACCCAATATATTTCATATTATACAAAGTACTTTACAATATAGTTACCAAATGAATCGGGTTGAATAATTCTGAAATTCAGCCCAATATATTTCATATTATACACAGTATTGTACAGTATAGTTACCCAATTCAGCCTAATAGCACTGAAGAATTCAAAAATTCAGTAATCCGATTGGATTCAGTATTGTTCAACATAGTTATCAAATTTGAATTGATTCATTACTTGAACCTCCAACAACAAATTGGCACAAAGTAAAGTGACATCATGCCAGATTAGATGAGCAACTTTGGGCAAGGGAGATGGAGCAGGAAGAACGACCATACATAATAAATAGGAATTCTCGTTCGGTCGGTCGAATGGCCCCCAAGTAACTAACCAATATCTTCTCTCCGATTGAATCTCAATCCATGTACTCTTACTCAATTTCAATCTCGAACTACTGCTTGTGCCTTTGCTATAGATGTACCAAAAGTGTTTCCTTTTCTATAGATGTACCAAAAGTCATTCCTTTTCTATAGATGTACCAAAATTCAGAACACCTCATTGTTATGAAAATGTCTAGTGAAAGCAATGAGACAACAGATATGGCCAAGAATCTCGTCCCGGATGGAATGATACCTCACTGGATCCCCCAGTCTGTTGAGAGAGATGAGGAAGGTTGGTTTGAACTGTCTTCCTGCCTTTACTGATTTAAGAAGCTCTAATTTGGGGTTATTCAGTACTTTAATCTGTGGTCCAACTAGGTGTTTTGCCTTACATTCATTGTTCCTTTGTTCTTCTACCATAGAGATGGCGAGTGACATAGATAGTTGGGGATGGTGGGTGATATAGATAGTTAGGTACTAGGTGTTTTTCCTTACATTCATTGTTCCTCTATTCTTCTACCATAGAGATGGCGGGAGACATAGATAGTTGAGGATGGTGGGTGATATAGATAGTTGGGTACTATGGGAAAAGTAGTTGAATCCATATATGGCTCGTAGCCTCATATATGGGTCATGACAAACAGTAGGTGTTGTGCATCGATCGAGGTGTCCAACAAAAGATTAAAAAAGAAGCTAAGTTAAATGAAAGAAGAAGAAAAAGTAGAATTTATACAACATTAATGGAAATCAGAGACTATCTCTGTTTTTGTTTCAAGAGATTATACAACATTAAATATATACTCTCAATTTTTTCCATATTGGATTTTAGGTGATCAATTTTTTTAGTATCGAATCAAATTCGAATTCTTTGAACTTATAACTATTATGTACGGTAATGTAAACACAACAAGTGTGGATGAAGATGCATACCACTTGAAAAATAGATTTTGAGAAGAATGATTTTTCTCACATGTATTACAATGAATTTGTACAGGTACACATATAAAGGATCAATTTACAAGAACGGAAATAACCAGAATCCAATCAGAAATATTTACAGGAAAGGAAATAATTAGAATTGGAAAGAATCAGTCCAATATCAAAAATAATCAAATTTGGAAAGACTCAGTCCAGTATCGGAAAAATCAATCCAGTATCGAAAAGATCCAATATTTCAACACTCCCCCTCAATTTGGTGCATAGATGTCACACATGCCCAACTTACCCAAAAACTTTGAGAACACTTGACTTGAAACAATGTTTGTGAGAATATTGGCCAACTGATCCTATGAATCGTGGGCAACTTCACAATTTTCTCATCCAACTTCTCCTTAATGAATAATCTGTCGACCTCCACATTCTTTGTACGATCATGTTGAACCAGATTATGAGAAATATCACATGTTTCTTTATTGTCACAATATAGGTGAATTGGTTTCCTAGGCAGACAACCCAAATATCTAAGGATAATTTGTAGCCACAACGCTTCACATATGCCAAGTGTCATACCTCTAAATTCATCCTCTGCACTTGATTGGGAAAAAGCATTATGTTTTTTGCTTCTCCATGTAACGTTATTTCCTCCTACAAAGGTGAAATAACCTGAAGTAGACCACCTATCATCTACTGCTCTGGCCCAGTCAGCATCAGTATACGCATCCATGCTTTGATAATCTTCATTTTTGGTGAACAAAATTCCTTTTCCAGGAGCAGACTTCAGATACCTCAAAATGTGCATAACTACATTCATATTTTGCTCTCCAGGATTATACATAAACTGGCTAACAATACTCAATGCATAGGAAAGGTCTGGCCTTGTGTGTTCTAAGTACATCAGCCTTTATACAAGCCTCTGATACCAATGTCTAATTTTCCCACATCCAATTCTGAATCCACTCCTTGATCAACATGTTTAGAGAGTTCCCCTCCTTCAAGGATGTCCAACTTACCCCCATCTTCAGAGATGTGAACATCCACATCTTTAGGGATGTCAACATCATAGTCTAGAGTCTATATTTCCTTCTAACACTCCCCCTGAAGTTCAAGCTCAGAGTAAAAATACATCGAATCTTCATGAAAAAACACATCCAATGAAATAAACATTCGTCAAGTTGGAGGATGATAGCGTCAGTACTCATTTTGATAATCAGCGTATCCTAGAAAGACACATCGCAATGCCCAAGGAGTCAACTTTTTTCATTGATGCTTATGGAGGTGTACAAAAGCTACGCAACCAAAGACAAGAGGAGGTAAATTTGGGATGGTTGGGGAAATAATTGCTTCGGTGAGAGCCTGGGATGGTGTCTAGAAATCAATAGTGTTGGAGGGTACCCGGTTGATCAAATACACTGCAGAGGTAAGTGCTTCTCCCCAATAAGATAACGACATATGGGCTTCTATCAACGAAGCATGAACAACCTCCAACAAGTGACGATTTTTTCGCTCAACCACCCCATTCTACTGAAGTGCATTGGAACAAGTAGTTTGATGAATAGTTATGTATGATTCTAAATGTTGTTGAAGTTCAAAACTTAAATATTAGCCTCCATTGTCACTACGAAGAACCTGAACCTGTGCATTGTACTGAGTATGAACCATTTTATGAAATTTTTGAAATAACAAGTTCACTTCCCCTTTAGATTTCATCAAGCACACCCAAGTCATCCTGGTACAATCGTCAATAAAAGTAACAAACCAACATGATCCACCCAAGGTAGTGACTTTGTATGGACCCCAAACATCATAATGTATGACCATAAAAGGAACCATACTTTTATTCAAATTTAATGGAAACGAATCATTATGGCTTTTTGCAAGTTCATAAACATCGCATCGGAAACTAGAAACATCAAATTTTGCAAATAAACTAGGAAATAATTTCTTCAGGTAACCAAAGGAAGCATGCCCCAGACATCCATGCCATAACCAAATTTCAAATTTCCTCTTCTCCCCCTCAGAGCCATCCACTGTTAAATCTTGACACAATTTGTTTGAACTCTTTGACACCAAGTCCAAGTAATACAGCTTCCCACACCTAACACCACAACCAATTGTTTGCCTCATTTAGATGTCCTTAAACACACAAAAATCAGGCCAAAAACTTACAACACAAAATAAGGCAGTGGTTATTTGGGAAACTAACAACAGGTTATAATCCAAATATGGAACAACTAAAACAGAATCTAGATTCAAATATCAGTGAGAGGCAAGGTTTTTTCTCCAATAACTGGGTTCAAAGAACTGTTGGCAATGGAAACAAATTTTTGTGAGAACGGTTTAAGGGGTGAGACCTATCTAGAATCAAATGTCATATGATCTGTAGCACCAGAATCAATTATCCATGCACTATTAGAAAAAAGTGTAGACATATTTAAAACATTACCACCATTACCTGTCATTGTTGCTAATGTCAATATCTGTCCCGCAACATCATCCTCTTTCCTTGTTTCAACAACCGCAACACTGGAGGGTTTCTTGGAATTCCTCTTATGTAAATCACAGCTATGATCCCACTAGTCTCGATACCCCATAAGTTCAAAGAAGTGACTTTTGGTATGACCAGTTTGATGGAAATGAGTGCATTTGTAGGATGATTTATCGGCACCAATAGTGGTCTTAGGATGGCTAGGCCTTGTTTGGTCATGCTAGTTTTGAGGAGGCTGGTTCTGATTAGACCGGTTTCACATCACCATAGATGAAGCTTCAATTTTTTTCAATTCTCCATTCATCGTTGCGCATCGAACAGATTCACGACGGACCAATGCATAACATGCTTCTAGTTCAGGAATAGGATCCTTTCTCAAAATTTCACCACGGATTTGTTCGAAGTCACCATCTAAAGGGAAACATAGTTATGACTATGTCTGTTAAAATTCTAGGTGGATATCTTGTGAATGAATGCAATCTCTCCACTGAGAGGGAAGATCAGTGTTGAGTGTACCTATGATTCTTTTCATAAGGATGGCAACAATATCCTTGGAGGAGGATCTGGAAGTCTAATATGTCCATGTGCATGTATGGCATGGAAAGGGTGCAAGCAATGAGCTTGCATGATGAATGTTTGGTTAGGTTTGAATGTGTTTGAATGCATGGGATAATGCATTGAGAGGCTTCTTGACATGAAGACTAATATTAATACCAATTAGGTATGAAAGATATTAAATGTGCAAGTGATGCACATGCATGATGTAAGGATAAATGTATACTAAAGGCACAATATGCTTGCCTTGATGAGTGATATGTAAGGAAAGAATTGCACTTGCTAATATTAAGTGAATACCATGGATGCATGGTTGACTCCATTTTAAAGAGTCATGGAAGTTATTTTTGAATGATAGCTTAAGGGGAATGCATTCCATTCCCTCAAGAAAGACTAGTATAAATAGAAGAAATAGTGGTCAAGCAAGGATGCTTTGTTGTCATGATAAGAGGCAAAAGATTATGCTTTTGAGGGTCACAAAGATACATGGTTATATTCCTTGTGAAATATTTGGTACCCAGCTAAATCCAAATCAAGGTTGGGGCTATCACAGATAGTGAAGGATATGCAATAAGGAAGTTTCATGTTTAAGGAGTTCCCTATGGAGGAACTGTGTGAATACTTTGTCATGAAAATAGAGTCACAACCTTATTGACTATTGAGAATTAAGCAGAGAGCTACAAGCTTGTATATATATATATATATATATAAGAATTTTGGATTACATTTTGAAAAACATCATGTAATTAATAGAAGACTAATAATGAATCTTGACCATTCTGATAATCGAAGGGTAATGTGTAGGATGAACAGGTTCATGATTCATTAAGGACAAAAGGATTTTCTATTAAAGAATGTTGATGTATCCTAAGAGTTAGGATGTGCCTAACCGAGGTTGCTCAAGAAAAGAGAAGAAAGATCACAATAAGAAGTAGATTGTATAAGTAAAGGGGGATAAAAGGAGGAACACTTTTCTCACCCTAAGAACCCTGAATTATTTAACAGAGCCATAGGATTAAAAGAGAATTTGTGGAAACCAGTACAGTTGGTAAAAGGAAAATAAACCCCCTAAGTATGATTAAATGAATAAATGAGTATGTTTTACTGAATAGGCTTGGTTGAAGCCATGATTAAGAAAATACAGTGAGGCCTTGGAAAGTAACTCAGTTGGATCGGAAGCCAAAGGCTGTGTAGAAGAGTTGGACCAAGGAAGAGTTATTTGGATCCTTCCTAGATGTTGTTGAATTTCTCTAGTATGAGAGATGGATTTACTAATGCAGGTAAGTGTTTGACAATATAAATATTATGGTTACGTGACTGTAGAAATAATTGAAAATTGTTTGTGTTTCATTCGTGGAAACATTAAGGATGACATGAAGAAGTGCATAAGGATATGATATGACATGTTTGAAAATGTTTTGTTGAAGCGATACATACATTTTTACCTTGCCTAACAATTAATATAATCATGGTGCATGCTATGTATAGAAAGGAATTGGAGTTGTTGAGGAATACAGTTTCCAATGATGGGAAACCTCAAGCAAAGGATGACCATGAGAAGGCTTCGGTTGAAATATTGTTGACGGGGTTGTAAAGGACCCCATAAAGCACTGTTGAAGGCTACAAGAGAGGCTGCTAGCAGCCAAGAACCGGTATAAAAATGTTCATTCCTATGTGGAACAAGGTATGAAGGGATTTGGTAAGAACCCATTTTGAAATATTTTATTGTCTTAATGTTCTACATGAACTTTTGAAAGGCAATTGTATGCCTTGGATACCCAAGTAGGGTATGATTCAAGAAGGAGAACTTGAATGATGGAGGTGTCAACCTATGGTAGTAAAGACTGTTTGTAATCCTTGGAAAATTTCATGAACTAATATGTCATGAATGCATTGACCAATAAAGGAATGCTTAAAGGAATTCATGTGAAACCTTGAGTTTCATGAATGACGATTTAAGGTTGTGATTGATTCAGAAAAGAAAATATGGTTCTACTAAAATAATAATTATGGACAAAGAATCCATATGGTAATAAGTTGGTTGAATTCCAACACACCTTGGCGAGAGTGCCTAACCTGAAAAGTGATCATCTAAAATCAATACACGGGTGCATTATGTGTGAATGTGGCCATGGACATTAGCACATTGATTAAATTCACTTAATGTTGAATTTCATCTGGAAGGTTGATATATTGAACTAATGCGTGTGTAAGGAATGAAATTTCCCTTTTCTTTATATCATCAAATAGATAGAAGTGATTTGATTGTTAGCATGCACAATGTAATGCCCCCATCCATCAACCCCATGGTCGGGCCAACACTACTACGCGGAAAAACACTTCTATAACACATTATGCATTCTAATGAACTTAAAACGCTTAATTACAGGTAAACACAAAATTATTGCTAGCATTTCAGAGTTAATGGAAATAAAAATAATTCATATGCACAACAAAATATGTGATAACATTGCAAGAATCACAGGTATGCAATTTAATTAATTACAAAATTACAAAACATAGTGACACTTATCTTTAAAACTATCACACACCACCAACTGCATGTTGACCTTCCACGAACCTCTCAACCTTAGACCATGTTGCTCATCACTCTCAACAATAGGTCACCCCCGAGCTGGGACTAAGCTCCACTGGGTAAGGAATCCTAGGCTAGGTTAGGTTTACAGGAAGAATACATGTAAACAAGGGAGGATTCTCTCCCATGAACCACTTATGCCCACTGCCCACAGACTCTCCTTCCCCACATGCATATCCCACCCTAGGAGTATACACCTTCTCTATCACCTAGACAGTCCTTCGACTGCTAAACTCCCTTTCCTTGGGCTTCAACAACAGACCGGACCGTAAATCTCTGAGCTCTGTGGAAGCTACAGGGTTCCTTCCAGAAGCTCTCTCCTTCCTCCGCGCACTCTCTCACCTAGGGAGAGTCATTCACAGGCTTGGTAAAACCTACCTCTTCAACAACAATCACCTCCCTCGCCTGGAGAGAGGTTACACACAGGTCATACAACTAGTTTCCTTAATCTCGTTCCCGTACAAAGAAGAAAAACAACAAGGCTCAACAATGAACATACAATAGTAGCAAACCACACCCAGCCAAGAACTGTGTGGCTGCCATAGTCAACTAGGACAAAAAACATGGGTTTCCCAAACAGATGACAGACAGACGCTTCAACCCAACCAGGCTCAACAGTTACGGGACATTCGGTTTTCCCAACCATCCATATAGAAAAGACTCACGATTTTGGGTTTCGGTAATGCATGATAAGAAATCCACGCGAAGGTCGAACACAGACTTGACAGTTTTGACAGAGGGTGTATCGGCTCCTCCAGAAATCAACATAGGCCTTTTCTGGTTTCAGATTTGCATGAGAGTATTCTTACAGAGGTCATACAGGATTCCCGGTTCAGATAGTCGACTATAGAATGGAGGAGGAACCCCCATCATGGCTCAACTCAACAGTTTTAATTGCATGCGCTTGGGTTGACACTTGTGACCCATGAAGCTCATTCCTTCACATTTGGACGTCACTCGTCCTTCCAAAGAACTTAGGATAAAACATCACATTTACACAGCTTTGGAATGGTAATAATTTAATATTATTCTCAAGGGTTTAATCCCCCTCAGCTTAGCCCCTCTTCCAACCTTTCAGCTCCCTCTCCCTTACCCAGGATTTGTGGATACTTAGTCCCCCATCATTCATTCATCATGGTTGGTCTGCACATAGAGATGTTTTGTATTAATAATGTGCATAATTACATGTACAAAAATCAGGCCCTTGGCCTTCAACACTTAGGCTCCCTAGCCTAATAACACATAATCCCACTAGCTTATATGACTTGGCTCACCAGCCTTATAAACTTGAATTATAGTTCATAAACAAGCTTTATACTTCATGGATATGATTTACAACAGGGCTCGGCCTTGGGGACATTACAATCCCCTCCCCTTATTTTTGCACTATCCTCAATGCACCTTTACATTGCATCTGCAAGATTTTCCAAAATTTTCAAAAAAATGCGGGTACTCTGCCCACATAACATCTTCATGCTCCCATGTCACGTCCTCAGGACTGTAACAAGTCAAATGGAACTTTACAAGCCCTATAGCTCAATTTTGGAGCTGTTTGTTTTTCTTGTCCAATATCCGCACAGGATGCACTTGCAGGACACCTTCTTGTTCCACCACCTGAATCACATTCCAATCGATAACATGATTAACATATGGTATATATTTCTTAAGAAATGAAACATGAAACACATTATGTACAGTCATAGATGCAAGTAATGCAAGCATATATGCAACTATCCCAATCCTTTCCAGGATTTCAAATGGCCCACAAAATCTGGCTGCCAACTTGGCACAACTTCCCAGCTTCAGGGAACTCCTATTAGATTTCACTTTCAAGAAAACATGATCACCCACTTTGAACTCTCTGTGGGTTATGTTCTTATCAGCATAACTTTTCTACCTGTCCTAGTCAGCTTTCAAATTTTGCTTAATTTTTATCATTTGGTCCCTTATCTCCTTGAGCAACTTTGGCCCAACTATTGTTCTATCATCTAGATTATCCCATCTCACTGGAGTATTGCACTTTCTTCCATAAAGTGCTTCAAATGGGCTCATCTTCAAAAATGCATGATACCCATTGTTGTAGGAAAATTCTACCAAGTGCAGGTAGTCTTCCCATCTTGATGGTTTGTCCATCACATACATTCTCAGTATGTCTTCTATTACTCTATTCACCCTCTCTGTCTGTCCATCAGACTTAGGATGATAAGTTGTACTAAAGTTCAAATTCATTATGAATCCTTTGAACAATCCTTTCCATAAATTCGAGGTGAATTTCAGGTCTCTGTCGGACACAATCATTTTAGGAATTTCATGCAATCGTGCCACTTCCCTTATGAAAATATCAGCAACATCTGTTGCCTTGTGAGTAGTTTTTAGTGGAATAAAATGAGCAGATTTTGTAAGCTTGTCCACCACCACCATGCTTGAATCATGCAACTTGGCTATTATGGGCAATCCCGTAATAAAATCCATCGTTACTACTTCCCACTTCCACTAAAGAATGGGTAAAGGTTGTAGAAACCATGTTGGGTGGCTATGCTCAACTTTAACTTTCTGGCACTCCATACATCTAGCAATGTATTCAACGATCTATCTCTTCATACCCAGCCAAAAGTAATGGCTCTT
Organism: Picea engelmannii; assembly: GCA_009831015.1. Taxonomy (NCBI): domain Eukaryota; kingdom Viridiplantae; phylum Streptophyta; class Pinopsida; order Pinales; family Pinaceae; genus Picea; species Picea engelmannii. Next base: position 427,223 of record ML790284.1, on the reverse strand, counting down.
GACCACTGCTACTGTTTTCTGATATCCAAGGTGCCCTGCATAAGGCACATTATGCATCTCCTACAAAATCATCTGTTTCAAGAACTGGACATTGGGTACGAAAATTATGTTCTTGTACAGTAGTATTCCATTTGTTTCAAATTTATAAATTTCCATATTATGTGGCATCTTACCATGTTGTAGCTTGGCTACCAATTCTCTATACTGCATATCTACATTTCCAGCCTCCAAAATTATGCTTTTAATAGTAGTTTGATACATGATAATGGTTGTAGCATGTAATTCATGCACCCTCCTGTTGAGTGCATCATCCACTTTATTCTCCTTTCCTTTGATATGCTTGATCTCAAATTCGTACTCACACAGAAATTCCAACCACTAACTTTGTCTAGCATTTAAGGTTGGCTTATCAAACAAATATTTCAGACTGTTATGGTCTATTATGAGTTCAAACCTCCTTCCCATGAGTTCATGCCTCCATTTCTTTAGAGCATGAACTATGGATGCCAACTCCAAGTCATGGGTTGCATAGTTCTTCTCGTGCTCTTTTAATTTCCTGGACTCATAACAAATTATGAATCCATTCTGACTGAGGACCCCTCCCAGTCCTTCTTTGCATGCATCAATGCATACTATAAAATCTACATTTGGATCTGCAATCCTCAGGATTGGAGAACTGGTTAATAATTGCTTCAATCACTGGAAACTTTCCTCACATCTCTCTATCCAGTGAAACTGTTTCCCCTTTCTTTGTAAGGAAGTGATAGGGTGAGCTATCTTGGAATACCCTACGATGAACCTTCTATAATAACCAGCCAATCCAATGAAGGATCTAACTTCCGTTACGTTCCTTGGTGTTGACCATTCTCTAATGGCTTCAATCTTCTCAAGGTATACCGCTATCCCATCCTTCGAGATAATATGTCCTAAGTAATGGATTCGTTCCTGATAAAATGAGCACTTGCTCAACTTGGCATACAGTTGGTGCTCTCTTAGCACCTGCAACACCATCCTCAGATTTTGTTTGTGTTCTTCTTCAGTCCTAGAATACAGCAGAATGTCATCCAGGAAGATGATGACAAACTTGTCTAGATAGTCCCTGAATACTCCATTCATCAAGATCATAAAAATAGCGGGTTCATTTGACATTCCAAACGGCACCACTATGAACTCGTAATGACCATACCTTTTTCTAAAGGCGGTCTTGTTGATGTCTTCATATTTTATTCTTACTTGGTGATATTCCAATCTTAGATCTGTTTTCGAAAATATCTTTCCATCCTTTAACTGATCGAAGAGGTCATCAATACTCGGCAGAGGATACTTGTTCCTCACCGTTACTTTGTTCAATTGCCTGAAATCAATGTACAATCTCAACGTTCCATCCTTCTTCTTTATGAATAAGACCGGGGCACCCCAAGGCGACACACTTGGGCATATATGCCCCTTCTTCAGAAGTTCTTCAAGCTGTAGCTGCAACTCTTTCAGTTATGGTGCACTCATCTTGTACGGATTCTTTAACACTGAAGTTGCTCCAGGTATCAAGTTTACAGAGAAATCGATATCCCATTTCGGAGGTCGCCTAGGTACTTCCTAGAATACATATTTGAACTCTTTAAGTACCTCATGATCCTCAATACTTGGCACCTTATCCTTAGGCATTTCCCCACTTGGGCTACAAATAATTGACAACCTTTTCTGTAGCACTTCTTCAACTGCATTGTTGAGATTTATCTAACAGTAACACCTCTAGGAATTCCTTGGATGGCTCTCTGATTCCCTTCTTCATCTGAGCAAGTGAAGGCCTTGTTCCGATAGTCCAATATGGCATGGTGCTGGTCCAACCAGTCCATCCCAATTAGACAGACATAAGATCCTAATGACAGAATGTTCAAATCGGCCTTCGTGCTTAGTCCATTCATGTCTACAGGATAGGACTTGACTAACTCCATGACTTTCCTCTTGGTTCCTATAGCTAGCTACACTAACCAAGACTTTTCATGTTTGCTTCTTATCAAATGCAAACTTTCTACCACTCTAGGGTCTATATAACTATGGCTATCCCCTGAATCAACTAAAATAGTAAATGGTTGGTTTTTTATCATACCTTATACTTCAATCATGTGCAACTGATAACTCAGCTTGCTTGTTGTCCAGGGCTACGTAGATCCTTGAAATTCTACTGCCCATGTCCTCCACTATTTTAGCTTGTTGAACATTGTGGAGAACTCTTTCTTTATCATTTCTGTGGGGGCAATCTTTGTACCTATGGTTTTCTTTACAACCCCAACATTCCATAGGTGGCAGCCTTGACATTTTCCCACTCACTTCAACCTTCCTGGACTCTCTAAGAGATAGTTGTTCTTGAGGACTCTTTCTGAAAAAGGGTGGTTTATTTCCCTTCTGCCTCTGTTCTTTCTTGAACTTTTTCTGGTCAACCCAAGCCTTCCGAAAGGTAGGATTTTCTCTTTGTTGTTCAAGTAATCACTTCTCTCTTCTTATCGTTTCTTCCATAGTCTTTGGGTCATCATACTAAATCTTTTCCCCAATAGGAGGCAGTAATCCACTCAGGTACCTCTGAATCTTGACAGACTCATATTTGATGAACAGAACATACTTCAGTAATTCCAAAAACTTTCTTTCATACTCATCAATGGTCTTGTTGTCCATCTTGATTTCAAAGAACTCTTTCATCTTTCTGTCATAATATATTTTAGTTAAGTATTTCCTCTCGAAATACCTCTTGAATTCTTGCCATGTGATGTCCCTTTCCCTGATGTGTTGCACCTGCACAAGTTGATCCCGCCACATGGATGCCTTTCCCTTCAGTTGATACATGGAAATCCTTCCCTCTGCATGAGAGGAATAATTCTGCAGTTGAAAGTATTTCCTCATACCCAGCAACCAAGTTTCGGTATCTTCCTCCTTCTTATGTTCTCCATCGAATGTTGGAGGCTTGATCTTGTTCATTTCCCCTTTCAATTCATCCATCCCAGATCTCTTGTGTTTTCTGGTAGGAGATGGGATTGAACTACTATGTTCTTCCTTACTGGAATGATTTGGGGAGTGACGACGATGTATGCTGACACTCCTTGATCTTCTCTTCCTCTCAAGGGTCCTGCGACTCTCTGTCTTTCTTGAGCCACTCTCCTTTTTCAATTTATTTTTTATTCTTTCCAGACTCTTCAACATCCTTAAGTTGAATTCACCCTGGCTATCCCTGACTTTCATGAGATTTCTACCATAATCTCGGCGAGCCTAGGCATCTCTCTGCAATATTGCAATGATTTTCATCATATGTCCTTCCTTATCCATCTCTTTTCCTTTCCCATTAGAGTTTTACCCTTCGACTGCCAAGTTGACATTCCTTCCTTCTCTTTCATTCTCTGAATTAGAGACAATCTGCACCTCTTCCATTCTCTGCTCTCAACGACAACCCTATTCGGTTCTGGCACTCGCTAAGATTCTTCAAACACACGTGCAGACAATAGGGATTTGCCAGGTCGTCATTCTTAGCAAATTCAACACATTCAAAACCATTCTGATTTAAGAAAACGCTTCGACTTCACAAATTTTCCGAGTTCTGCTTGGCTCTGTAATTTTCGAGTGATAGCTCCCTCTTTCTCCCTACCCTCGTAACCAAAGGTCGTGACCAAATGATATACTACTAGGTGCTACTCGAGCTTTCGACCTTTGAAGAGTTTAAGGCACACACATCTATCTCTCGGAGTTTCGATTTACCAATTTCTCGTAAATTGGATGGATTGACAGTCCACGTTTACCCAACATCCAAGGGTTAAAATCCACTATGGTTCTTCTGTCTACAAAGATTTTGAGACTTCGGGTTTTAGGGTTTCGGTCCTCAGGGCTCTCATACTCGCTTCCCTCTCCAACCCTCGACTTCCGAAAATTTGATTTCCTTACCCTCTGGGCCCAGAGCACAGTTCTTTCCCACCAAGGTAGTGACACATGGTGTCCTTAAGAAGGTCCACCTCACTCCCAGTGATTCCATGGGTCCCCACTTTTTGTTTCGGAGTTTCGGGCATAAGGAGTTCGTGCATCCACACATCTAGAACTTTCGTTTGCCGAAATTCCAAAATTACCGTCTATCATCTACTTGATCCAATGGTTCTGATTCCCCATGATATGATGACTCAGATCATATCGAAATTTCGCGTATTGGGATTTTTTTTATCACGAGGTCGAAGGATTTTCCACCTTCGTCCTCCCTATTCTCGAAATGTCGATTTCTTCCTGGACAATTAACGGTCCAGATCTCTCTTAGATCGACGGTTATGATCCAATCATGAATTTGTGTTTCATGAATTCTCATGAACTCACCCTTAGACCATTTCAAGTCACGAGTCAGTGAAAGGTTGATCGCTCTCCACATGTCCTTTCTGATGGATGGTCTTGACGAATTCGGGATTTCGCATATCGCGATTTCCACACTCCTATGCAACTCCAAAGGGTTTTAAACCTTGTGCATGTTCTCAAGATTTGACGGTCGTGAGGGTTCTCCTTTCCTCCCAAACAGATTCTATGGATCCAACACTTCTGGTGTGGAGTTCTCTCTCTCCCTATGGCCATATACCATGCCAGCTGTAGTTTTATAATACCGCTACACCTCATGAGCTTTGTAACATGGTCAAGTAGTCCGTTGACACTCAAAAACATTTTGAGGTCTGACATTAGTCCTCTAGACACAATTTCTTCTCAAAACCTAGATCCAAAGACCACTTATCTGGCCCATCCAGGCTCAGCGTTGAAACTAGGCTCTGATACCATACTATAACGCCCCCAACGATCGACCCCACGGTTGGGCCAACACTACTACATGGAAAAACACTTGTGTAACACATTAGGCATTCTAATGAACTTAAAATGCTTAATTACAGTTAAACACAGAATTACTGCTAGCATTTCAGAGGTAATGGAAATAACAATAATTCATATGCACAACAAAATATGTGATAACATTGCAAGAATCATAGGTATGCAATTTAATTAATTACAGAATTAGAAAACATAGTGACACTTATCTTTGAAACTGTCATGCACCACCAACTGCGTGTAGATATTCCACGAACCTCCCAGCCTTAGACCATGCTACTCATCACTCTCAGCTTTAGGTCACTCCCGAGCTGGGACTAAGCTCCACCGGGTAAGGAATCCTAGGCTAGGCAAGGTTTACAGAAAGAATACACGTAAAAGAAGGAGGATTCTCTCCCAGGAACCACTTATGCCCACAGCCCACAGACTCTCCTTCCCCACATGCATGTCCCACCCCAGGAGTATACACCTTCTATGTCACCTAAACAATCCCTCAGCTACTAACCTCCCTTGCCTTAGGCTTTAGCAACAGACCAGACCAGAAATCTCTGAGCTCTGTGGCGGCTATAGGGTTCCTTCCAAGAGCTCTCTCCTTCCTCCGCGCACTCTCTCACCTGGGGAGAGTCTCTCACAGGCTTTGTAAAACCTGCCTCTTCAACAACAATCGCCTCCCTCATCGAGAGAGAGGTTACACACAGGTCATACAACCGGTGTCCTTAATCTCGTTCCCATACAAAGAAGAAAAATAACAAGGCTCAGCAACAAACATACAACAATAGCAAACCACACCCAACCAAGAACTACATGGCCTCCATAGTCAACTGGGACAACGAACACAGGTTTCCCAAACAGATGACAGACAGATTCTTCAACCCAACCAGGCTCAAAAATTACGGGAAATTCGGTTTTCCCAACCATCCATATAGAACAGACTCATGGTTCTGGGTTTCGAGGATGCGTGATACAAAATCCACGCGAAGGTCGAACACAAACTCGAAGGTTTTGACAGAGGGTGTACCGGCTCCTCCAGAAATCAACAAAGGCCTTTTTTTGTTTCAGAGTTGCATGAAGGTATTCTTGCAGAGGTCATACAGGATTCCCGGTTCAGACAGTCGATAGTAGAATGGAGGAGGAACCCCCATCATGGCTCAACTCAACAGTTTTAACTGCATGCACTTGGGTTGACATTTGTCACCCATGAAGCTCGTTCCTTCCCATTTGGACGTCGCTCGTCCTTCCAAAGAACTTAGGATAAAACATCACATTTACATAGCTTTGGAATAGTAATAATTTAATATTATTCTCAAGGGTTTAAGCCCCCTCAACTTAGCCCCTCTTCCAACCTCTCAGCCCCCTCTCCCTTACCCAGGATTTGTTGATGCTTAGTCCCCCATCACTAATTCATCGTGGTCGGTCCGCATGTAGAGATGTTTTGTAGTAATACTGTGCATAGTTACATGTACAAAAATCAAGCTCCTAGCCTTCAACACTTAGGCTCCCTGGCCTAATAACACATAATCCCATTAGCTTATATGACTTGGCTCACCAGCCTTATAAACTTGAGTTACAGTTCATAAACAAGATTTATACTTAATAGATAAGATTTACAACAGGGCTCGGCCTTGGGGACATTACACACAATTTAAGAATTGTTTGTGATGACGCTATAAAGGTGTAGTGAAAATATATGTTCATGGGAAACTAACAATTTGTTTGGATGATTGAAGTTGAAAGTGCAGGAAGAAAAGAGTCTTGGATATGGCAATGTTATAAGTCCATAAGGAAGACTAATTACCTACTGAGCCAAACCACAAGGAATGGTATTTTCTTTGAAGCGAATGCATTTGATTGTTAGTGTGCACAGTCAAGAAATGGTTTGTGAACCACTGCAAGTGTGCAATGAACATATAATGTGCATGAGAACTAACAATTTGTTTGGGTGAGGAATGTTGAAATTGAAGGAAGCAAAGGGCCTTGGATATGGCAATGTTATAAGCCCATAATGAGGAACAAAATTTCCTGTTGAGCCAAACTTCTATGGGAAGGAAAGTCCCATAATTGGTGAATCTGGTTTCGTGTGGAACAGATATGAAAATAAATGAGGAAATTGGAAAATCTATGGGTGACAGATTTGCAATAAAATTCTGAAATTTAGAATTTATGATGACATCTCATGAATCTAGGTATACCTATGATACATGTGAGAAGAAAGGATCTTTCCATAAATGACATATGAAGGCTGTCAAACTGAAAATCATGAAAAAATTATATTGTTGAGCCATGACAACCCCATGGTAAGACATGATCGCCTAGAATATGTTGTGTTGAGGTAACACAAGTCGGAGGGATGCCTTGGTAGTGTACATCTGAGGGACGCCTTGACTGTAAGGCTCAATGAAGTCTCTAGAACTCTTCCTGTGTGAGAAATACTTGGCAAGGCAAGATGGATTGCATGAGGGATTGTATAGCGGAGAAGGGGATCTCTAAGCCTGGGCCTGGAGGGTGAGTGACTGCAAGGAAGAGGAGACTTTGATAGTTCTTATAAACTATTGATTGAAATCATGCATATAATGGGTATGTCAAAAAAAAATAGTGATCCATGATAACAAGACAACCATGTGGGTGAAAATCTATGAACTGCACAGATAAGTATTGTGCTAGATTATGAAATTTTCCTCTTTAATTTTAAACAAAAGTAAAATGTTTTCGCATGAGACTATGATTAATGTGCTTGTTGTCCAAGAATTATTGAAGGTCGGTGATGAAGGTTAAGAGTATGAAAAATGATATGACCAAGAAAGAAGGTCAAGACTTCTGAAGAGGTTGAATAAAAAAGGCATGACAGGTGTTACTAAGAAAGAACATCGAGGACAATGTTTATTTTTAAGAGGGGGGGGGGATTGAAACACACCTATTTCAACCAACTTGTAATCAATCATTAATTAGGATTACCATGTTGTGGCATGGGAATGATGTAAATGTATTATTGTTTGAATAGCCAAACAAATCACTCTGGGGGTGAAGCCTTGAAAGTACTGTCCATGATATCACTAGAGGAAAGAATGCAAAAACTATAAGAGAGGGTTCATTATATGGAATGGCCCCAAATTTCCCAAGGAGGAATCAGCTAATGAAGAAAGGACTGGTGGTTGAACCATTATCCAACCCCATGAATGGAAGCATGGTCTACCTGAAGAATGTCAACCCGAAGTACCACAGGGTCCTGTAGACCCAGACTGACCCGAGTTTTCTTTCTGACAGAAGGAACATGATAGGAGGGATGTGTGTGAAACGCACATAAGGAAATAAAGAAAAGAGTGGAGAATGTGAGAATCTCTCCAACAGAGAACGAGTAGAAGACCGCAAGATTGATGTTGAGGGAGCATCTGATAAACCTCATTGAGCCCATGACAAAGGAAGAAATATTTGAGAGTATGCAGAGAACAGGACTTGAGTAGAAGGCCACGAGCTTGATCTTGAGGAAGTGTCTGATAAAGAGAAAGGATCGTTGAGAATTGACATAAATTCCCTAGTGATATCATGGCTTGGCACGGGTTGGCCAGAGCACTAATAATAAATTCCTCTTAGCCTATGGTTGGGTGGAAAGTTGAACACCCACAGTCAGTTAGTTGGTTGCAAGCTATAATAGATAAGTATTCTCATATCTTGTGTAATTGAATTTGTAACTTTAAATTAAGGTTGGATATCCTATGAATGTTTCACGATGTACATGATTTCTTAGTGGTTATATTGTATCCCTTTAATTCTTCTTGATTTTGTATTTAAGAAAGTAAGGAACTATCTGGCTTGTACACTCCCTGTCATTCTGAGTCTCCAGGAGGAAGGAGTTTGTTAAGCTTAGGAGAAAGAGTGTAAAGCGCACGACAATGCCTAAGTCCCTCAGAACTGGTGAAGATTAGGAAGGATAGCGAGGCTCAAGCCTTGAAAGGAGATATCTTTTCGTTTGGAGGATGAGCAAACAAGATCCGTTCAGGAGGACCGATATGACCAGCACCTAGGAACCTTAGGATAAGCCTAAGGGAGCTAAGTCCTTCTGGCTTCAAAGCTCCAGAAGTTCGAGACTTCGGAGTATTGTTGAACTTACTAGCCTTAAATTGGTTGAAGGTAACCGGGAGACTCGATTACCGATAAGCCGACCAGTAATGAACGGTTTCCCTAGTGATTAGGTGAACCTATCTTACTGTCTAAACTGGGATCCAACCACCCATGGTGAAGTAGTGTGAACCGCCGATCAAAAATGTGCGGGGGTCCCCTCAGCCATTGGATCTACAGTGAAACAACTTCAAGGAATTTCTACTCCGAGAGGATAGAGATGCTATAGCATCAAACTCCCTGAATGTTGAAGTTACGAAGTATTGGAGGTCGTTGATCCAAGGGTTATGTGGACCTACCTTGGTTTCTAGATCGAAAGGCATGCGGGACAATCAGTCCGGAGTGATGTGGTGCAATGACATCACCCAAGGTGACTTGGACCCAAGTTTGATGTGCCACGTGTCACTTGGATTCGTGCATATCGTATACCCTATAAACCCATTGGAATGTGACATGTGTCACCCTTGGCCCTTTACACATGTCTGCCCCTAGTACAAGGTTGCCTAGCCAAGGTGGTTGGTGAAGTGACCAAAACTCCAGGAGTACGTGAATTTTGGATTCTGGACGATTTGGGGTGTAATATTATAGAGAGTCCAAAAGGGTCCAAAGTGCCAAAGTGATAGAATAGATCCTAGCCATTGGTGCAAGAAGGCATGTGGCAGTAGATTGTTAACTCCGGAGAAGAGCCACTCTGGAGGAAATGAAGTGAGGTGCTTTGAAAATCCCTGAAGCCCGAAGTAGTGGAGAATATCTTAGTTGTCTGTTAGGCAGAGATGCATGGCAGGAGATCCTGCATTCCAAAGGAGTGAGAGCAGAAGGGTGGAAGAACTCTCGAAGTCACATGGAGCCGGAGCATATATGAGTTGTTCGTTGATAAGGATAGGTTTGGCCAGATCCTGCACTCTGGAGCAGAATTACTCCAGAAGAGTTGTAGAGTGGAGGTGTGAGGACTATCGAAGGTCAGAATCACAAAGTCATCTCAATTGTCCATGAAGGAGGGCACGTGGAAGAATATCTTCCACTTCAGAGAAAAGCCACTCTGTTAGAAAGCCACTTCGGAGGGTTTGTGGAGTGTGCATGCTGAGGCAGTCGAAGCTCAAATTTCTGAAGGAACAGACTAAGCCGTAGATCTCCGTGAAGAAAAAGGATTGTTGATCTTGTTTCTGTGGTTTCGGAGGATTGTACCTCTCGAAAAATTGGTCGTAGAGTGAGACAAGAATGCCCAAAGAACTTTGGGAAGCCATAACTTGCAACCCAAAGCTCGGATTTGAGCCTGGTAGTAGTCATTAGAACGCTATGGGTAAGTAGAAGAAGACGAATACCTCGAAAATAGGATTTGAGATGTTAAGGAGAGAGAAATTTTGATGGCCCTTCCCTAGGAATCCTTTTTAAGGGGTCAGAAGTGTTACACCAACAATTTTTTGAACATATTGCCTAAAAACTATATAATTATTTACTACACAAATCACTCATATATATAAATTACTAAATTTTGAAATTATTTTAGAAAAGAGTGGCCAATCATTGTAGGTATATCACTTTTTTCATGAAAGCATTGTTTTCAAAATTTAATGTGATTGAAAAGACAATATATTTCATATTATACACAGTACTTTACAACATAGTTACCAAATGAAACGGGCTGAATAATTCTGAAATTCGGCCCAATATATTTCATATTATACATATTATTGTACAGCATAGTTACCCAATTCGGCCTAATAGCGCCGAAGAATTTGGAAATTCAGTAATCCGATTGGATTCAGTACTGTTAGCATAGTTATCAAATTCGAATTGATTCATTACTTGAACCTCCAACAACAAATTGGCATAAAGTAAAGTGACATCATACCAGATTAGATGAGCAGCTTTGGGCAAGGGAGATGGAGCAGGAAGAATGGCCATACATAATAAATAGGAATTCTCAGCCAACCGGGCGGCTGGCCCCCAAGTAACTAACTAGTAGCTTCTCTTTGATTTAATCTCAATCCATGTACTTTTACTCAATTTCGATCTCGAACTACTGCTCGTGCCTTTGCTATAGATGTACCAAAAGTCGTGCCTTTGCTATAGATGTACCAAAAGTCGGAACACCTCATTGTTACGAAAATGTCTGGTGCAAGCAATGAGACAACAGATATGGCCAAGAATCCCGTCCCGGATGGAATGATACCTTGTTGGATCCCCCAGTCTGTTGAGAGAGACGGCGAAGGTTGGCTTGACCTGTCTTCCTTCCTTTACTGAATTAAGAAGCTCTAATTGTTGGGTATGTGTTATATTATTTTCATGAGTAGTAGTGTCCGAGCATCTGCGTCGGGCACGCAGGGGTTCGGGGGCAGTGACCCTGAAATTTTTTTTTTGGGACGACATATTACCGAGACGACATATTTTCGGGACCACATGATATTAGGTGGCTTTTAGGCACATGGTTTTTTGTCGATGGTTTTCTATTTCCGGTTAAGGAATTAGGGTTTTGGACTAATCCAGGTCATTGGGTTAGGGTTTTGGATTCCACTGGCTCCTATATGTATATTGTATTGTAAACAATGTAACACAATGTATGAATATAATATATGCTGATTTTCCCGGTTTGGGTTTCCAGGTGAAAAATCTCTGTGTAATGTTTGTATTTTCCATTGTATATTTTCTGTTCTTTTCTGAATATCAGTTTGCAGTAGGTATTGTACAAGGTTATAATTTACATTTGGTATCAGAGCTTTATTGGCTTCAGGGGGACACCTTTGTCATAAAGGGTTTGGCTCAGGACTGTGATAAGCCTTGTTACAGTGGGAGATCTGCGGTATTGTTTTTCAGGTGAAAAGAAATGGCAAGCAATTCGAAGATGGAGATCGAAAAGTTTAATGGGAAAAGCTTTGAGCTATGGAAGCTCAAGATGGAAAATCTTTTGGTGGACAGAGATCAGTGGATCGTGGTAGATCCAGGTACGACACCTACAGGAACTTCTGCAGATGACTGGAAAAAGACGGATCGAAAGGCAAAGAGCACAATTCGACTGTGTCTCTATGATTCAGTATTACTGAATGTGTCAGAGGAAGCTACAACCAAGGATTTATGGGAAAAGTTGGGGAAGTTGTATCAGTCTAAGTCCCTGGTAAATAAACTATTCCTGAGAAAGAAGCTGTATAACTTGAGGATGAGAGATGGAG
>ML790284.1:394333-404750 GCA_009831015.1 Picea engelmannii | reverse complement strand
ATATATATAATTTTGTGAGAATTTTTTTTGGAAAAAAAAAAAATCTATTTCAGAGTGAAAATTTTTCATAACCTTGGTATTTTCCCATTAACAGTTATATATGGCCATGGATTTAATTGAGTTAATTGACAGTATTTTAATGATAAGAAATTGAATTTATAGTCAATTGAATTTATACTTGAACTTTGGTGTAGTGAGTTTAACTTTGGTGATTGTTTAACTTTGATGTTGTAATCTTAACTTAGGAATGATTATAATCCTTCTCACCTTATAATAGTTTGCAGTCCTATTATTTTTAACACTCAAAAAGTTATATACATAGTATAAAAAAATTATATACATACAAGCAAAATATATACATATAAGCAAAGTATTGTTAACATTACTATTAATATAATTATATATAAATAAAAATTAATTTTTTACCCATTAATAATAACAATTATCATCATTTCTTTTTACACTTTTTCAAAGATTAATTCATTTTTCCACTTGCTAACCTATATAAATAACATCATTTTCATAGTGAGCTCAAAGATGCATGCGATCTTCAAGATCTCTCATTAGCTTTGGTTTAGAGAGCTTTGGATAACATATGTGCTATTGGTTTAGGGGTGGGTTTGGGATCGACGTTTCATCGTCCCTTGTACTATGTGAAAACAATAAGGTTTTTGGGGAGTAGGTTGGCGCGAAATATTATTTTAATTTCAAGTGATGGTGTATTTTTAAGTAGTTATGGATTATTGATCCGTAAACAATAGGGTCATAGTCCACTCACTTCACCAATATGGATCTCAATCTGCATAAAAGCTACTAAACCTTTATTCCTCAAACCTGTATAAATATTTCTAGAGATGAATGTTAATAAGTTGAAGTTGACTCAACTCGACGTGAATGATGTCGACATGGATCTCAATTTGCATAAAAGCCACTAAACCTTTATTCCTCGAACCTGTATAAATATTTCTAGAGATGAATGTTAAGGAGTTGAAGTTGACTCAACTCGACATGAAGAATGTCGACCATGTTGAAGGCTAGTCGACTAGAGGTAACAAAACTTACCAATCACTCTAAAGTCAACCTAATGATGAGCATTTGACTAGGTGTAGATGGAAGTTCACAGGATACCCGGAAAAGGGAGAGTAGTCGACTAGGGTAATGAGGTCAACTCAAGTTTCAACATAAGTCAACCAAGAGAGTGGAAGTCAACCAAAGATAAGTCGTCGACATGCCAATATGATAATTCGAATAGACAAGAAATAAATTATTAGGTAATGGAAGTCATCTACAACAAAGAAGAAATAGACCCAAGGTGATTACTTGACCCAGCTTGAAGTTTGATCAACCCATGAAGAAATCTAGATGAACAACTACATATTTATGTGCATGGGAAGAGAGAGATTAGTGTCCACGGTCCATACCTCCCTTATACATCCATGTGAAGCCTACGTGAAAAGAAATAGATACCCTAAAAATAACACGTAAACCCAATGATTTCAAAATGGCTACAGATGAAAGCGACGCGAGTTGAATTTAATAATCCATAGATGTGTGTAGTCTGTTAGAATTGTCAATGCGGAAAACACAATTCACATATGATAATTAACAATCACATACATAAGAAACACATGGATTTCACATGGTTCACCCAAATGTTGGGCTACGTCCACCAAGCATAGGAATCGATTGTCTTATTATTCATATCATGGATATTACATCAGTTTTCCAAGCTCTCACTATGTCTCTCACACTCAGTCATTCTGCCTCTATGGGCTTACATGAATTTATACATTCACACAAGAAACTGATTATTAAATGCAATCCCTATCCATATTCTAACTTGGTCTATTTGGTTGCAACCAATGTAGAATAATAGGATCCATATCCATCCTTTGAGGAATTCGTTGTCACCAAATCCCAACAATCTCCACCTTGACAAAAATTAACCTGATACCTTGCTCCTTCCTTTTGTTCATCACCTTTTTTGCAAGGCAAGAAAAGCCAAGCACCACTGCAGCTTCTCTAATAAAACTGGTTTCATGATCTCACCTGTGTGACTTGCACAAGTTTGGATTTCCTGAGGGGTCACTCCACCTCCAACATGTCTTCCACAACTATGTTGTGAAACAAATTTAGTGATAGATCTCCTCGTATCCAAAATGCCTATATTACAATATACATTACAATTATCACAGACCATCTCAGTGTAACCATTATAGGTGAAATTTGTGCTTCTCAAAACTAAAGCACCCATTTCACTGCAACACATGAATCTGTCACGTATATGACAACATCATTAGCATGTAAAACATCTGGTCTTAACCATTTCATCACATACAAAAAACCTGCTACTGAAATTACACGAGACATAACCTTTTCTTCTTTATAGACAGGCCCTATGCTTGAAGAAAAACTTATAATGGAAAGAAAGAGGGATAAAAATTAGTTTTACAATGTTCATACTGAACTCCAACCACAACTTACCATTACCATCTCTGTGTACTACCATGCCCATAATTTGTTTTGCTACTCCTTGATCCCTCATCTGAATTGTCATGTCCACCTGAGTCGTTTTCTTATTGATTTTATCCATGCTTCAGCTTGCATCGAGCATATCATCAAAAAATAACATCAATATTGTGAATGTACTATAAACTGTATAGGAATTCCTACCTTTTGAAAATTTTCAACTCACTATGAAGGATTCAAACCTCTTGTATATTTTCATGGGTACCATTAGGCCATACAATGAATTATCTAGCATGCAAACAAATTTACCATTGCAATCTTGAATCAACCCTTTTGGTTGTTCCATACATACAATATCTTTGTCAATGATGACCTTGTGAGAAGTAGGATCCAACACATAACATCCCTTTATACCATCATCATAATTTGCAGAAATATAAAACAAGCAGGAATTCAGAAACAAAGATTTTAAGTCTGGAAATGATTTACCGCTTACCAGTACTTGCAATTATTTCTTGCTCTTATGACCTTGATGCTTCTTCCACAAACAAGAAGATACATCTGTCACTTTAGATGCTACTTCAGTACTTCCTTCCAGCTTATGAAGGTTATCAACCTTTGTTTCCTTCATCACTACTAAATTACCTTTCGACACTGTGAGTGCTCCACCTTGACCTGTATACTTATATCCACAAGAATCCAAAACTCCCAATGAAATCAAATTTGATTTAAGCTCAGGTACATATCTAACATCCATTAATTCACCAACAATACCATCGAATATCCTGATTCTAATACTACCAACCCCAATAGTTTTACAGTGAATACCATTTCCCATAAACACTACACCCTCATCAACAGATTGGTAAGAATCGAACCAATTTCTATGTGAGCACATGTAGTGGGAGGCACCTTAATCTAACTGCCATTCTTCTTGATATTGTAAATTACTAGAAATGGATAAAACTTGATCAATTATACCTGAATTTGTTACAGCCAAATTCACTTCCTTCGTAGAGTTTTCCTTAGATTCCTTTCTCTTCCAACAATATTTCTTGAGATGTCTTGTTTTGTCACAGTACCAACATTTCTCTTTACCCTTTCTGTGTCTTGACTTTGATCGAAAATAACTTCTCTCATTCTTCTCCTTAGTTTGACCTCTGACCAGCATCGCCTCTGAAGTTGAGGTTTCTTTACTAGATTTTCTCCTCATCTCCTCAACCAACAAAGCTCCCAGAACAGAGTCATAATCTAAAAAATCTGTTGAGCTAAAGCTAATAGAGGTGACTAGATTATCCCAAGACTCGAGAAACAAACACAATAGTGTAATAGCCTTATCCTCATCTTCGAATTTAACTTCCATACTAGCCAATTGAACTATAAGGGTATTGAAAGTATTTAAATGGTCATCAACTTTTGTACCTTCTTTCATCCACAAACTGTACAACTGTCTTTTCAAGTAGATTCTGCTCGTCAAGGACTTCGTCATATATAGACTTTCCAACTTACTCCATAAGCCTGATGTTGTATCCTCTCCTACAATATTAAAAAGAACCTCATCCACCAGACATAAATGAATGGTACTAAGAGATTTCGCATCCAGATCTTCCCATTCCCATTCCGTCATGACTGTTGGCTTCTTTGACTTGCCTGCCAATCCTTTTTGCAACCCTTGTTGCACTAGTAAATCCTGCATCTTGAACTTCCAGAGCTCAAAGTTGTTTTTACCGCTGAACTTTTCAACTTCAAACTTCAAACTCTGCATCTTAACCATTAGCACAAAAATCTCCTAATGTCCACTTCATATAAAATTCTTTTAAATGTGGAGGAATAATAAATAAAGTTAAATGTGGATCCTTAATAAATAAGGTTAAAGGTTAACCACAAAATGTTTATCATAATAAATATATATATATATATATATATATATATATATATATATATATATATATATATTCCATAAAACCTTTTAATAACATATTAAAAAGGTTTAATGAAAACTTTTATAAATAAAAAGTTTTACTCCATAAGCATTCACCTTTATACCTTAAAATTTTCACTCCATAATAAACCTTTTTAACTTATCCACCCACGTGACTCTTTAATTAAAAAAATAACTTTTTACTTTAATTAACTCCTCCACCTTTAATTTTCCAAATAACCATACCTTAAAATTTCCTAGAAGAAAATCATGAGCATTTTCGCACCTCATGCTACCATTTGAGTGCGGTGAGTCAGCACCTCACGATTCACTTGGAGTGCGACGATATTTAAAGATTTACGCATTGTAATACACAGTTGGAGTGCGGAAATTACAGGTTTTCAAACGTGTGTAAAGTGTGAGTAGTATGACATCGCACCCTTCCAAAGGAGGGACCTGCGACAATGTATAAATCGACGCACCTCACACAGATTTCACTTCTGCGACTCCTTCGAGAATTTGAAGCTCCTCCAACCACCTCTGATACCACTTATTAGAATTGTCAATGCGAAAAACAAAATTCACATATGATAATTAACAATCACACACATAAGAAACACAGGGATTTCATGTGGTTCACCCAAATGTTGGGCTACGTCCACCAAGCATAGGCATCGATTGTTTTAATATTCAAATCATGGAGATTACATCAGATTTGCAAGTTCTGACTTTGTCTCTCACACTCAATCAGTCTGCCTCTACGAGCTTACATGAATTTATACAGTCACACAAGAAACTGATTATTAAATGCAATCTCTATCCATATTCTAACTTGGTCTATTTGGTTGCAACCAATGCAGAATAATAGGATCCAGATCCATCCTTTGAGGAATTCGTTGTCACCAAATCCCAACATAGTCGACCGGGCTTGAATAAAATTCTTAAATGAATTATAAAGTCTATGGGCATACGGGAAACAACCCAAGTAAGAAGAAAACAACCTGACCATGTAAATTTGACTCAAAAAATAATTCCAACATCCAATTCAATCCTGGGGTGCATATCATTAGAGAATAGCTTCCGACCATGTAAATTTGACCCAAAAAATAATTCCAACATCCAATTCAATCTTGGGGTTTATAGCATTAGAGAATGGCTTCCAACAATTAAACAAATTGATTTGACGATGTTAACTCATCCCAGAACTAAAACGACTTGGAAATGAAAATCAACTGTGGGAATGAAATTACAATTTGGAAGAGTGAGGTACTTCACCCCATAATGTTTACAAACACACCATTTAAAAATTCCCAACATCATTTAAAAATGACCTAAACAATAGAATTTTCTTAGCAAAGTATAAAAACGCCTAGGTAACTAGTGGCTAGTGCAGGCAATGAAGAAACATTCAGTAAAGTGGTAATGGAATCTCTTCTAATAGTTACAACTACTATTTAATTACATCCATTGATCTTGAGGTCACAAGCAAATAGAAAATATTGATTATTTGTCTGTTGGGATGGTCCATACAATGGGCCAATCTTGGATTCCTCACATAAAATGAAATATCATTTACTTGAACCAATTTCCATGTGAA
Organism: Picea engelmannii; assembly: GCA_009831015.1. NCBI lineage: Eukaryota > Viridiplantae > Streptophyta > Pinopsida > Pinales > Pinaceae > Picea > Picea engelmannii. Next base: position 398,763 of record ML790284.1, on the reverse strand, counting down.
AGTTATCACAATTACAATTGTTAGTCTTCCTTATGATCCATTAATGTAATTGAGAGTAAAAACTTCATCACACAAAATTAACCCACAAACCATATTATAAACACATAATAATTGCAAGACATTCCATGACAAAGTGGATGCAATGTTTACCCTAGAAACCCCTCTGTAAAAACCATATTCCAATGGGCTCAATCTTTTTATTTCGGCAATCTCTAGTACAATGCTTTATTCCTCTCCGTGCTTCCTCTCTTAGCCAAAAGGCCAATTACAAATGACAGAGAGGGAAGAAATAGGGAGAGTTGGGGGGTAAGGTGAAGGCTAACAACCCTCACCCTTTGTTTCCCATTCCTCATCCTTCTCTCCCATTCGTTTTCTTATCATTTACTTAATTTTCTTAGACCCTCATTTTGTCTTATTCATCTTTACACTTGTTGATCATTTACATAGTTTACATAACCATCATAGTTTTTCGAATGATCTTGCAAGTACTGAATCTTATCCATTTTTGTTTTGAATCTATTTCAGATCAACTATAGTTTCATAAAAGTTTATAAAACTATAAAAATTATAATCACCTTGTCTTAACGTCATCCAACTAAAGTCTAAGTGTTTTACTTATTTCTATTCTTAGCTATTGACTACTCTTTCATAAAATATTACAAAACTATTTAAAATCATGATTACATTATGTAACGGTCATCTCCAATTTTAAATATTATGAACATTAGGTACATTTTTCTTTTTTATATCATATTAATAGTGATCTTAAATGGCTTAATGGTTTAGTGATCTAGGTGTTTGGAGAGGATAATAAAATGATCTTAAAAGGTCCAATGGTTTGGTGATCGAAGAATAAAATTAAAAGAAGGGAATGTAATGTGAACTTCTTTTCCCTATCCTTTGTTCACTTTCTGCTCAAGTTGGTTTGCGTTTTGGTTATCTTTTTCCACAATTTTCCAAGGGCAATTGCCTTAAAACTATATAATTATTTACTCCACAAACTCATTTATATATATATATATATATATATATATATATGTAAACTACTAAATTCAGAAATTTTAGGAAAGTGTGGCCAATCATTATAGGTATTTCACATTGTGCACGACAGTATTTTTTTATCGAAATTTAATGCGATTGAAAATCCAATATATTTCATATTATACACAGTACTGTACAGTAATGTAAACACAACAAGCGTCTGTGTGGCTGAGGATCCATATCGACTCGCTAAAAAAAAATCAAAAGACTCTCCTCCTTGCAACCAGGAGCAGGAGGAAACTTCGACGCTAATGCTATTCTTGCATTTGCCCACAAATATTTAAACGTGTAGCCCCTGTTAAGAGTACTCCAGGCTATGGAGGTGAATACTCACTCTGAGACCTGTGAATATCAGCAAGAGTTGAAGGTCCTCTTAGAGGTCATCATGTTTTTGAATTCAGAAAAGTCTAGGAGCCCCTTGGAATCAGAATCATATCTGCATATCATCTTCTGGCAGTTGGCTACCTCTTCACCCTCCGCAAATCCCAAATTACAGAGCACCCGTTGAAGCTCAGTGGAGGATATGAAGCCGTCATTATTCATATCATATACCTTGAAAGCCTCCATCAATTCCTCATACCCATCCCCATTGCTTAATTCATCTTCTGATTTCTCGTCCAGAATAGACTGACACATGCCGACAAATTCATCAAATGTCAAGCTACCATCTTCGCTCTGAGACATTGGTATAGCCAGATATTTCAAGTCTTCTCCTGAAATCTCCATTCCGAGCCTTCGCAGGTAGCTATTCATTTCTGTGACAGTTAGCCTCCCGTCCCCATTTTCATCGATCGTCTCATACAGTCTGCGAATTTCGTGGGTATCTATACAAAGCGCCATTTCTACTGTAAATGATTCTCACAAGTTAGTGCAACGAGAGTTATATTGTAACAGGAATGCTGGATTTTTAGATCTAATCCGATCTCTGGATAAAAAACACAACAAAGAAACTATGAAAATCTAAATCTCAATCTTCTGCTCATGACAACCCTGGAAATGCAATTTATAGCTGAACTGGAATTATCGAGACTTCCGTAAAAAGGCGTGAAGGCCGCCTATCATTTTGACCTTCTAGAGAATTGTGATGATACGGGGAAGGATTCAGTCGATTGATTGCACTCGTGTGAAAGACCGAGTCGTGAAATAACGAGTCGCGGAGAATCTAGAATTGACTCGGTGTGTAAAAGGAGACCAGTCGTTTCATATCTAAGGTTTTCATTCGCTTGTTGTTAACGTACGTACACAATTGAGAAATGTCATAGAAGCTAACGTATACCATCCTTTCCATCCTTTGACTTTGGGTTGTCCAAATGAATTTCTAGGAATTATTTGATGTTCATAACTATTTGGGAGGACGAATTCTTTGATGTTAATAAATAGTACAGCCGTAAAGTGGTTGGTGAACGTCAAAGGCTATGTCAAAGCTTTGAGTTGAGGAAATCTAAAAGTTAATTTCAAATGTGGTAATTCCAAAGGTTAATCAGTTCAACGTGGCAATATGGTGGTACAGTAATTTCTTAATATGATTAGGTAAATGTTAAAAAGTAAACAGGTTAATTGATGCATTCAAAAATACAAGGAAGTTATGAAGAGTAAATCACATTCATTGATTTGGGAGGACGACTAAGAGTCCATCTCCAATAAGTATACGCTTTTCAGTGTAACTAGCACAGTGGCTAACTGGCGGCTGAGAACGCCGAAAGGTATCGGTTGAAAACTCGTGCTTCCGTGCCCTCAATATAAAATGTATGTGGTAATCAGTGTTAAAAAGTAAACATGTTAACGGATGCCTTGATAAATGAAAGAAAGTTATCGTAACTATTTGGAAATGCTTAGTTTACAATTCTAATTTAAGTTAATTTAATTTAAAGAATAAAAAGTTAAATATTTTATGATATTTATTTATTTTGTGATTATCATAATTGTTTTATTAGAAATTTTTGTTGAAATGATAATTTTGAATTGATCAAGGTGTCATTTTTAAAGAAAAAAATGGATAAAAAAACACTATAATACTCCTATTGTTATATGATTAGACATATAATGTATATATAGTTTCATTAATCTAAAATTATTTTTGCAAATGTTAAGATCCTTAAATTTCAAACTAAAAATATTGATTTCTCCTCACATTATTTTAAGTTGCAATCCATTACATATTAATAATAACAATAACAACAACAATCAACTTAAATTTATCAAAATTAAAATTTATTAAGCATAAAAATATCAAATTATTCCTATGACTTTTGTTTGATATTATATATAATAGTATACGATGATCTCGGCGTTACCTACATTACAACAACTTCTTCATATTTTGATATAATCTATCTTACATCTCTTTAATAACAACAACAACTAGCTAAGAGGTGCCTACTTTTAGTCAAGCTTTTTTAATTTAAAAAGTTTTCACCTTAAGAGACTTGCTCCTTTGTGCTCATGATATACATGATATATATTTGGTTCATAAATCTATGTTGGTTCTTAATGTGTGCATGTGTATGAACTCCATATTGACCATGAAAATATTACACATTCCCTCGTATTGAGTAACATGCCATTAAATTGTTTTAACCATAATTTTTTTTTTACTTGTTTTATATATATATATATATATATATATATATATATATATATAATGTAGGAAATTGAATTAGCTTTCGAAATGTATAGTTTTTTTTTTATAAATGAAGAGAATCTTTTTTTTCTAATGCACCCTATGAAGATCTTAATGTTATCAATCATTTTTTTTAGATTGTAGACTCAATCTCTTCTATTGTTGCATATAACTTATTTTTAAAATGGATAAGTTAATAAAATGTTATAACATAAATAAAAGAAGTATGCATTTTAGGATTCTAATATGTCAAGATAAAAATATATTAAAAATATCAAATAATATCAAATTTTAAAATAAATGCATAGTCCAATTTATAGTTATATTGACAATTGTTGTGTAAGCTTATAGAAAAATAGAGATATTGAGAGGTAAATTATAAAAATGAAGGTTTTAATGTATTTGCAAAGCAAACCACTAGGTTTTTCATCCTAAACCTAAATCCATGGATACCAACTCAACAAACATGTATGTTAGAGTTGTCACTCTTTCCCGAAAAAGATTGAAATGAAAAGAACATGCACATGATCTAGGAATGCATGCGCTTTCTAGGAATGTGCACATGCTCTAGGAATGCACACACACACTCTAGGAACACATGTGATTTCTAAGACATGCACACTTCTATTACTATGCCTTTATCTTCTCACCTATTTATGATTCCATTTATCTCCCCCACTCTCTTTCTCCTCCCCTCATCCTCTCTCTCCCTTTCTTAACCTCTCCCCCCTCTCTCTCTCCCCGCACTTCCCTCTTTCCCTGCCCCCTC
>ML790284.1:340830-353466 GCA_009831015.1 Picea engelmannii | reverse complement strand
CTTGGATTTTTCAAGTTAAAGAAATGACTCAATGAAATAGTGGGCATCGTGTAATGTGTGAGATAGAAGGGCTCCAACGACACTTGCAAGTTTATGAGAAGGAGCTACTTGCGAGTTTATGAGAAGGAGCTAGAAGACACCCGACATGAGGTCACCAAGGATGCACTAAAGTGGAGCAATTAGCATGCATGTTGGGAACATGCTTCGCACATAGAAGTTCAAGAGTGATTAAGGCATGGCATAGAGATGATAGTGCAACTTTGTGCAATTTAAAACATGGAAAGATTCATCAAGGGAAAAATGCAAACATGACACCTTAGATATATGGAATTAGAAAAAATAATTAGGTTTCATGGCCTCCATGGTCAATAGTATAGAAAGGTCATTGCACGTTCACATGAATGGCACTTTAACGCACTTTAACAATTAGTCTCTCATAAAATATTTTTTTTCACTAGAAAATAAAGACTTCCAACTCCAAGAGGTAACAATTAGTCTCTCATAAAATAATTTTTTCACTAGAAAATAAAGACTTCCAACTCCAAGAGGTATAAGGAAGAGAAAATTAAAAAACCAAGAATCTTAAAAACAAAATCACTATCTCATAAATACATAAGTCATTTATAAATACACAAGTTCATGGAGAGCTCCTTCATGGTCCATGTTTTTAAAATGTATGTTTAATTAGAAGTTATTGTATTTGAGTACTTGGATATATTTTTATATATTTGTAATACAAAACTGTATGTTTTCTAGCTATCATTTTACTTATACAAAATTACCTATTGTGGAAAAAAAAGTTAGTAATGTAATTTTTATGCCCATTTTTCCAATTATTTATAAAAGTTAAAATAAAATAAAAAATAACATTTTTTTATATCTAAATAGTATATAATTTGTATACTATTTATATCTTTATCATGCATATTTACATTTTAATTTAAATCAAGTTATTTTAACATTTAGCCAATAATTATGAATTTATATCTTTATTATTTATATTTATATTTTAATTTAAATCAAGTTCTTTTAACATTTAGCCAATAATTATGAATTACATCAATGTAATATTCAAAAATTATCATCATTGTTATATTAATTAACATTTCTTTTAATCTATAAAATCGTGTATATGAAATAATCTACATTGTTTAAAATTGAATATTTAAAATGTTATTATTTTTATCTTTCCAATCTAATATATATATATGATATTAATATTTATCATTTTTATATTTAATTTTGATATTTAAGTAGATATAAAGTACATTTATTGGAAATAACCAGAATTAATGAAATTTTAATTATATATGAATTTTTAATAGACACTATTTTATATGTTAGATTATTCTTAGTATTAATTTTTTTTGCATGACAATAAATGTTCTTTAATCAATAAAATGAGTAATTAAAGTGATTAACATAACAATGAATGTTCACTTTAAATTAAAATGTTTTATTGGATTTAAGATTTTTAATATACTTTGGTTTTTAGGTTTTTTAACTATACTTTAACTTTTTATTACATTTAGTTTTTTTTATTTAATTTTTTTTACTGCCTTTTATTTTATTGCATTTATTTATTTTTATTTAATTTTTTTTTAACTTGAGTGAGGTATCGTTGGTCGAGTGGAGGGCGTAAGTGACTAGGGGGCTTCACCTCCACCAGCTGTGAGATAGTTTTTAAGTTTACGTTTTTACTTCTTTTATTTGATGTAAATGAATATCATTTACATCAAATGAATATTTTTTGCCAATAAACTCACTTCAGTTTGTTGAATTATATCTCTCATACACCGGTTTCAAACGTTTCAGGTTGTTGAGTTATATCTCTGATAATTATACCGGTTTCAAACGTTTCATGTTATTTTGACACAAGTTTTAAATTTGAAGAGTTTTATATTATAATTTTAAAATATAAATGGTTGGACGTTAGAATTTTGGAAAGATTAATACATGATTAAAATAATCATGTTATTTTCACACAAGTTTTAAATTTGAATTGTTTTATATTAAAATTTTAAAATCAAACAGGTTGGACGGTACACGATTTTGGAAAGAATTAATACATAATTAAAACAATCCAATCCACTTAGAGATCTTAGATCAATACTTCATCAGATATCAATATAATAGATAAGTATTATACCAATTCCTATAGAACTAGTAGCACGAACCATTTTAGAGTAGTATTATTACTTATATCTAAAGATCTCAGGGTTATATTAGGGTTAAGGTTTGTATCATGTACAAATAAATTGGTAAATTTGTAAACAAATTTAATAGATTTTAAATTAGATGGTTCAATTTTAAACTCCTTTTCTAATGCAAAATGTATAATGTATAGTAGATCTAAATACAAAATGCACAACCCTCGGATGGGGTGTTTTCACGAGCAGGGGATTATTGAGACATGGGGAGGCCTCCAGAATGGGCAGCCAACCACCTGGCGTCATCTAGTCACATCCCTCTCCCCTTCTCCCCATGAGTATCGTCACCCCACCGTCAATCTTTATCGCTCACACATGTGCCCATAGTAGCACGAGCCGAATAGTCTGGATCGCACTCGACGTCATGGTTTTTCAAGGCTCGTTTGGTCAATCCACAGCCCATTCTTTGATGAGATTTTCGCTCGCCACCCTCAAGTGCTTTGCGCAGACCTCGGCTCTGCCTATTTACAACATCCTCAAACTCACCTTGCCCCCCTTCTGGTTTTGATCCAGGTGGATATCGGTGGCCACCCACCTTTCCCAGCTGGCTCAAAACAGCTTTCTAGCAATTTTCATAATTTACTATTTTTAGCAGTTTTTCGGGTCCTGAACTTTTGGAGTCGTTTTGACAAAACAACTTTTTAGCAATTTTGATAATTTACTATTTTTAATAGTTTTTCGGGTCCTGAACTTCCGGAGCCGTTTTGAGGCCCTAAACAAGCTGCAAAAACAACATGTTTTATCTGCAAAAAGCCTGGCCACTGGGCTTCACAGTGTCCTCTGCAGAAGAAATCAAGGTTCCAACACAAGATAATGGACTTATTCCAAACAGGATATGATCCAACAGAATGGGAACTTGTTTCTAACCATTCAGATGGTGAATATTTATCACTAATTGAAGATGATTCGGATTCTCCCCATGATTTCAATTATGATTCTGACAATTCTGAAATCTCTATAGTTTCAGAATCATTAAATTTTTTGGATATCAAAATGTTTTCCCCTGAAGATGATATTCCCTCACTGAGACACCGTCAATCGGTAATCCAAAATAAACTGTCTCAATTGACCCCCGGTCACTTTCATCTTTCTAAAAGGTTGAATGCTCAACTCTCTTCCATCAACTCTCAACTTGTAAAACACCAGCAGCCAAGCGTGGTGAATAAACAACATTATAGTCCTACAGATTCATCTTTTAATAGATCTCATCCTACAACTTCAATACACACAAGCTATAGGAAAAGTTTTGATTTCAAACAAACAAAAAAGCATCTGGAAGAAATAGAAGAAGTTGAAGAGTATACAGATGATTCACTAGAAAAGACCATCCAAGATCTAGAATAATCAATCAAAGGAAAAGAAGCATTAATTAAAGAAATATGGAAATCTTTGAAATTAGAAAAAGAAGAATTAAACTTTCTCAGAACACAAAAGGATGCACAAAGAGAAAGAGAAATGTTTGATTCAGATAATGACACTCTTGACCAATCTGCTGAGGACAGTACATTTAAACAGATAAATGGATTCAAAGATAGATTGGTCATCTCCATAGTCATTAAAGTATCAGGATATATGACCTATACTCTTGATGCTCAGCTAGACACTGGAGCAATGAATTCTTGTGCAAAGTATGGTGCAATTCCCTCATACTGTTGGCAGCCCATAAATATTGCTTTTAGAGCAGTAAACAAGACTGAGATAAAAATACAGTCTTTTGCCCCAGATTTTTCCATTATAGTTCAAGGAGCCAAAGTACCAATAAATCTCTGTTGTTTTGACACAGGTTTAGATATTCTTTTGGTTCAAGATTTTGTAAATAGATGCCTGCCTTTCACTATAGGTAGCAATTTTATACAGTTCACTATTTTAGGTAAAACAATATCCATTCCAAGTAAGTCATCCTATGACACCAGGATTGGTAACACTAAACCTCTCCCACAAGTCGAGAAGTCTGCAGAAAAACTGGTTCTAATACAAAAGATTGTCAACAATGCTGAAAAACACGGTCTTGAGATAATCAAATATATTAAAGACAAAATAGAAAAAGAATGTACTTCTGATTATCCTGAAGCCTTTTGTACCAGAGAGAAATACTTTGTAAGTTTGTCCTACAAAGAAGGCTATGCAGCGAAGCCACAAAAAGCCTCTGCAAATCATATGTCTCCAACAGAAGCAGATTACTGCCAAAATGAGATCAAAGAATTATTGCAAAGAAAGTTGATAGAACCTAGAAGGAGCCATTGGGCATGTCCAACATTTTATGTCAACAAACATAGTGAGAAGAAAAGAGGAAAACCCAGAATGGTAATAAATTACAGAGCTCTTAACCAAGCTCTACTCCCTATCAGATTTCCCCTTCCATCAAAAGAACTATTGTTTGCCAAGATTGGCAAATGCAATATATTCAACAAGTTCGATCTCAAGAGCGGCTTTTGGAAAATTCGTATTATTCCTCAAGATAGGTACAAAAAAACATTTGTTGTGCCTCATGGACAATACCAGTGGAGAGTCATGCCATTCGGATTGAAAAACGCCCCATCAGAATTTCAGAAAAGGATGGATGATATATTTAAGCAATTACCTTTTGTTATTGTATACATTGATGATTTGTTTGTTTGTTCATTAGATGCTAGGTCACACCATTCGCATCTTAAAGCAATATTTGATCTCCTGTTCAAACATGGTATAGTTTTGAGTAAATCAAAACTATGCTAGGAAAAGACAAAGATTGAATATCTGGGTTTGATCCTATCAAGAGGATCTGTTGAACTTCAAGATCATGTTATGAAAAAACTCTCAGAGTTCCCTGATGAAATTCTGGAGCATAAACAACTACAAATATTTCTTGGTTGTCTCGATTACATTGGTCAGTTCTACGAGAATCAAGCTGAGGATGTAAGGATTCTACAGAAAAGATTAAAAAAGACTTTACCATGGAATAACAATATGACTGCAGCTGTGCAAATTATAAAGTAGAAAATCCAAGATTTTCCACGACTACACCTCCCAGATGTTACATTGCAATTGATACTTGAAACCGATGCATCAAATGAAACATGGCCAGCAGTTCTATTGCAAAATAATGGCCCAAATCTAGAAGAAGTTTGCATATACACATCTGGATGTTTCTCAGACACAGAGTCTAAATATCCCTCATCTCACAAAGAAATTATTGTTGTTGAAAATGGGATAAAGAAATTTAGACTATTCTTAAAGCCTGCTCATTTTATTGTAAGAACTGATTTAAAACATATGAAAGGTATGTTAACTAATCAATGTCTCTTGGAATAGGGCAATAACAGGCTCTTGAGATGTAGTTTATGGCTTGACGGTTTTGACTTTGATATTCATTATAATCCAGGGAAAGAAAATTGCATTGCAGATCTGCTTACTAGAGAAGCAACCCCTACTATAAGAGAAATCAACAAATGGCTTCATCCTCCTTGACAGCTCCAGATGCACCAGCAGGATTCAAATGGGTCCTAATTTGTGACAAATGTAAATATTGCTACTGTTTTGAATGCCTACAATATTGTATAAAATCCAGTCCTCTTTGTAAGAATATCCTGGAAAAATGGATACAAGCCAATAATCATTGTATTCCTAATCATAGCTACTTTGTACAAAGCCATAAATTGTCTAGAGGAACTATTACAGAAGGTCCTATGCGAGGACAGAGATACATATATCTGTATACCCCTTGTATTGTTTTTGAGGATTGTTGTGCTATTATGATCCAAGCCAGATTTGTTGGTTCCTGTTGGATCTTGTTTGATTGTGAAACTTTCAAGGAAAATTAGATATGGTGGTTTGGTTGGTTATTAATCCTACTCTGGAAATATTGTCCACGAGACGTCTTATTTTTTGGAAGCAGTAAAGATGCTTTCAAATATTGGTTACGATCAGAAGTAGAGGAAACTGCTCATTATAATGCCTGGTTCGTATTCAACCTATCTTTCCAAGGCAGCGAACTACTTTATGACCATTCTGAACCATCAACTCCCCAGGGCTATTAAGTCTTCAATGATTACTATGGAGATATTTGTGTTCCAGAAGAAGACTTAATTTCTGCTATGCAAGGTTCACTGTTCTACAAGTGTTTCAATGGTTTACCACCTTTCTCATATTACTTTGATTCACCACCAAGTAGTCATTTCAATTACGATAGTAATGATAGTGGTGACTCATTTGATTCTATTGCCAAACATAACATAATCAATAGCATGGAAGTATGATGGACCATCCAATCTTGTAATAATTAGATTCTATTCATGTCTAACGGGTCGACAGTGGTGTCCCGTCTGTTCCGTGGGTTCCAGCTGAACTCCACTTTGTGTCACTATTTTTTACTTTATGTCGAGTCTTTCCATAAAGTTGGTATGGGTCCCCATATGGCCAAGCCTCAGAGGGACGAGATAACAACTGGAGTCCACTAGTTTCCCCATCCACTTGAAAGGAATCTTTCTTTATGACAGGCAGTTGCAAGTTTCAGTCAACCGACAACCTAGTAGTTTTAGTATAAATGAGACCCTTGAGGTCTCATTAGGGACATCGGGATAGAGAGAGTCTATGATATGAGTCTAAAAAGAGCAGTGTGTATCCTCTTTGCTCGCCTTTGGGACCTTGCGAATGAAAAACACTGATTTTGTTTGTAAAATTGGTATCAGAGCCATGTTTATGAGATTAATGAAAGGAGATTTGGTCTAAGTGAATTCATTTGTATATGAGACTTGTGTTCAAAATATTTAGATTGTGAGATGTGTAAATGGAGATAACAGCCGATGTGATTGCTTGACTATGGTCTTCAGCAGTTGTTGTATGAAAAAATAATAGCCGTTGAAGCCAAAGAAGGTGTGGAGTGCTATAATTGTCATTTTCCCACAGTAAGTCATATCTTACTGCCTGTTACGTTTACTTGCCTACAGTCCTAAAATATTGCTGAAAGTTACAGTAGTATAAGATGAGTTCAAATATAGGCCAATCTAGTTATGATTTGTCCTCTGATGTCAAATATAAGCCTAGTAAATGGTATAAACGTCTATTAAGTTCTACATCTTTTGACCCACTGTATAATACTCGTGTTATCGCTCAAGAATATGAGCCAGATGTGAACTGGTGTATGCCAGAAATAGAACCTTCAAAGATCTACGATATCCCTATGTTTCAGTTTCGTGCCTCAACCCTAATACGTTATTATTCTAGTAATGTTCCTCTGTCTTTAGGATAGACTATGTATCATATTCCTTTACTCAAACAATCAGACATTGATTAGGGATTGGAACATGGTTTTAAGTATGTTCATCTTGGCTTAATCCAATTTGGTATTAACCCTTTAGTTCGTCCAGGGTTAAATACTTTTGTTCTTAATTGTGTTATAGACTCACGACATAATCAGTTCTTCAATGCCCTGATTGGAGGTTTTCAAGCCCCTTTGCATAATGGCCCAGTTTGGTCTTCTGTTCTTCCTCATTTTCAAGTCTCTTTAACAGATCCCTTCATATCCACTCTCATTCAAGCATATATTCATTTTTCTGGTTTTGATATGGCTGAACCTTCTGACATTTCCCAACTCCATACTACAACATGTCTTAGATTTGTTACTACTACTATGCCAGCCTTGAATCCCAAATTACTCCAACGTGCCTCTACTGAAAGCGTGGTGATTGGTCTAGGTAACATAACTCCACTCACACTTGGTTTTGCCAAGCTCTCAGTACCTGAAGAATGGAAAGACGATTATCAACCAATACAATCAAAGTATCAGCCTTCTGAAGCACAACAACTGATAGTCCAAAAAAATATGTCCGGAAATCAAGTTTTGGGAATAGGAAGATCTCAAAGCAGTCGTATGCCTAACTTAGAAAGAAAAATGTCCTCCCTCTCAACTAGTTCTTCTTCCTTTTCTAATGCTCCTGTATATAAACTAGTTTTTGGTAAATCTGAACTAGATAATCATCTACTATATCATCAGAAAGGTTCAAAGAAGTGTAAATTTTGTAAAGATTGTATTCCTACCCAATCTCCTTCTATAAAACCTTCTTCATCTACAAATTCTCCATCTGCATCAAAGTTCTTTAGAAAATTCCAGTCAAAGACTGAACATGTAGGACAACATTCAAATTGTTCAGAATGCATGGATATCTTAGCCCCTCAAATCAATATGATGAACTACACCTTGCCAAGGGCTGATAAAGAAAAAATTTCCACACTTTCCCAAAGAAGTTTAGGATCGGGGAATTCCACTCCTTCTTTAAAAAAAAATACTTTAGTAGCAGATTTGGACTTTGTCCAATATAGGAAAACAGATACAGAAAAATCTCCTGATATAGTCAGACTGCAAAATTATTCAAATTATCAATCTGTTTTCTTAGCTCAAAATCTTGATGATATTGCACAAGATGTCGTTCAAACAAAAACACATGTCAATGGCCTGCATTTAGAAATCGATGCCATTGAGCATAATCAAGATATCTTTAGAAATTAGCTTGGATAGATCTTAGAAAAACTTGAGATTATTCAGACATCAGTCCAAGAATTAAAAGATTCTTTTGAAAAGGAGAAAAGACCAACTTCTCCAATAAGTTTTGTTGAGATTGAAGATCAAACCTCATTCAAATGGTTTGGTTCCTCTTCCGATCAATCCAAGAAGCTGACATTAAAACAGTTGGCTAAGGAGCTAGCAAATCCCAATCTTGCTAGAATTGCTGAGGTAGTTTTACTAGCCATAGAAAAAATCAATCTAGTAAAATATCAGGCCTCCAAATTACAAGAGGATATAAAATCTCAGAACAGTATCTGATTTTCTCCAGTACCTTTCATCAAAGGAATTGATGAGGCTGAAAGTTCAAATGCACCTAGATCTTTAGATAATGATCCAGGAGGAAATCCCTTCCAAAGTGCATGGGAAAAGTGGTGCAATGCCAAATATGGCTCAAGCAAAAAGGTTCCATTCGACCCAGCTAATTCCCACGAAAATGATAGTTTCAGTAAAAAAAATATAGACCCAGTGCCTGTGACTAATCTCAACTATAGATCCAGAAATGAAATGATGATAATATTTCATAAATGGCAAGCTTGGGGAAAAACACAAAAGATGATTTTCAGAAATTGTGTTGCATGGAACGAAATAGCTTTAAGGCTAACTTGGGGTTTCACAGGAAACCTAGGACTCTGGTGGGATAGAGTCAATGAATCATATAAGCTTAGGATAATGAATCATGATCATCCTATTGATGAGCTTATCAAAGTTGTTGTACATGAATTCTATGGCAGCCAACATATAGACTCTGCACATTATGCAAATATGTTTATGAGTCAAAAGTTGTGTCATATAAACCAGTTGCTTGAATTCTTTTGCACTATGCAAGACCTTTTGTATAGAGATTCATATCCAGACAATGTAGCCTACTTAAGAAAATACCTTTCTGCTATGCCTGGAAAGATTCTAGATCTTGTTAGAGAACGTCTCGAAACATTGAATATTTATTTAGAAGAACTCTCTCTAGCAGGTCTATATGAACATATAGTCACAACCCTATAGAAAGAATGTCTGAGAAGACAAACAAATAAATCAGTTAAGAAAAAATTAGGGTTTGACTCCATCATCTGCGATGTGTTCGTAGAAACATATCACTTTGGTTGCAAACCAAAGCAAGGGTAGAAAGAATCCTGTAAAATAGATTGTGGTTGTTTCAAATGCAAATAAAAAAATAAGCCTTTCAAGAAAAGGTTTCCTAAAAGATTTAGCAATAAAAAACCAGGACCAAAGAAAGCCTTTTTCAAACGTCAGCATATCCCTACACAAGCTGCAAAAACGTCATGTTTTATCTGCAAAAATCCTAGCCACTGGGCTTCACAATGTCCTATGTGGAAGAAATCAAGGTTCCAACACAAGATAATGGACTTATTCCAAACAGGATATGATCTAGTAGAATGGGAACTTGTTTCTAACCATTCAGATGGTGAATATTTATCACTAACTGAAGATGATTCATATTCTCCCCATGATTTCAATTATGATTCTGACAATTCTGAAATCTCTACAGTTTCAGAATCATTAATTTTTTTGGATATCAAAATGTTTTTCCCTGAAGATGATATTCCCTCACCGAGACATCGTCAATCGGTAATCCAAAATAAACTGTCTCAATTGACCCTTGGTCACTTTCATCTTTCTAAAAGGTTGAATGTTCAACTCTCCTCCATCAACTCTCAACTTGCAAAACACCAGCAGCCAAGCGTGGTGAATATAAAACATACTCCTACAGATTCAGATTTTAATAGATCTCATCCTACAACCTCAAGACATACAAGCTATAGGAAAAGCTTTGATTTCAAACAAACAAAAAAGCATCTGGAAGAGATAGAAGAAGTTGAAGAGTATATAGATGATTCACTAGAAAACACCATCCAAGATCTAGAAGAATCAATCAAAGGAAAAGAAGCATTAATTAAAGAAATATGGAAAACTTTGAAATTAGTAAAAGAAGAATTAAACTTTCTCAGAACACAAAAGGATGCACAAAGAGAAAGAGAAATATTTGATTCAGATAATGACACTTTTGACCAATCTGTTGAGGATCGTACATTTAAACAGATAAATGGATTCACGGATAGTCTGGTCATCTCCATAAGCATTAAAGTATCATGATATATGACCTATACTCTTGATGCTCAGCTAGACACTGGAGCAATGAATTCTTGTGCAAAGTATGGTGCAATTCCCTCGTACTATTGGCAGCCCATAAATATTGTTTTTAGAGCAGTAAACAAGACTGAGAAAAAATACAGAATTTTACCCCAGATTTTTCCATTATAGTTCAAGGAACCAAAGTACCAATAAATCTCTATTTCTTTGACACAGGTGCAGATATTCTTTTGGGTCAAGATTTTGTAAATAGATTCATGTCTTTCACTATAGGTAGCAATTTTGTACAGTTCACTATTTTAGGTAAAACAATATCCATTCCAAGTAAGTCATCCTATGACACTAGGATTGGTAGCACTAAACCTCTCCCACAAGTTGAGAAATCTGCAGAAAAACTGGTTTGAATACAAAATATTGTCAACAATGTTGAAAAACATGGTCTTGAGATAATCAAAGATATTAAAGACAAATAGAAAAAGAATGTACTACTGATTATCCTGACGCCTTTTGGACCAGAGAGAAATACTTTGTAAGTTTTCCCTACAAAGAAGGCTATGCGGAAAAGCCACAAAAAGCCTCTGCAAATCATGTCTCCAACAGAAGCAGAGTACTGCCAAAATGAGATCAAAGAATTATTGCAAAGAAAGTTGATAGAACCTAGTAGGAGCCCTTGGGCATGTCCAACATTTTATGTCAACAAACATAGTGATAAGAAAAGAGGAAAACCCAGAATGGTAATAAATTACAGAGCTCTTAACCAAGCTCTACTCCCTATCAAATTTCCCCTTCCATCAAAAGAACTATTGTTTGTCAAGATTGACAAATGCAATATATTCAGCAAGTTCGATCTCAAGAGCGGCTTTTGGAAAATTGGTATTATTCCTCAAGATAGGTACAAAACAACATTTGTTGTGCCTCATGGACAATACCAGTGGAGAGTCATGCCATTCGGATTGAAAAACGCCCCATCAGAATTTCAGAAAAGGATGGATGATATATTTAAGCAATTTCCTTTTGTTATTGTATACATTGATGATTTGTTTGTTTGTTCATTAGATACCAGGTCACACCATTCGCATCTTAAAGCAGTATTTGATCTCCTGTTCAAACATGGTCTAGTTTTGAGTAAATCAAAACTATGCTAGGCAAAGACAAAGATTGAATATCTGGTTTTGATCCTATCAAGAGGATCTGTTGAACTTCAAGATCATGTTCTAAAAAAAATATCAGAGTTCCCTGATGAAATTCTAGAGCAGAAATAGCTACAAAGATTTCTTGGTTGTCTCAATTACATCGGTCAGTTCTACGAGAATCAAGCTAAGGATGTAAGGATTCTATAGAAAATATTAAAAGAGACTTTACCATGGAATAACAAGATGACTCCGGTTGTGCAAATTATAAAGAAAAAAATCCAAGATTTTCCATGACTACACCTCCCAGATATTACATTGCAATTGATACTTGAAACCGTTGCATCAAATGAAACATGGGCAGCAGTTCTATTGCAAAAGAATGGCCCAAATCTAGAAGAAGTTTTCATATACACATATGGATGTTTCTCAGACACAGAGTCTAAATATCTCTTGTCTCACAAAGAAATTCTTGTTGTTAAAAATGGGATAAAGAAATTTAGACTTGTTAAGCCCTAATATTGGCTCATTACCACTTAATTGGGGCATATTAGATTAGTAATGTTATTTTATTTATGTCGGCTTTAGGCCATTAGTTGTAATTTAGATTACTAATGTTATTTTATTTATGTCGGCTTTAGGCCATTAA
>ML790284.1:321490-334885 GCA_009831015.1 Picea engelmannii | reverse complement strand
TTGATTATTTTTCCTGAGGTTTTTCTATGCTATATTGATGTTTGGTTCTTAACAAGACTATTCTTAAAGCGTGTTCATTTTATTGTAAGAACTGATTTAAAACATTTGAAAGGTATGTTAACGAATCAACGTCTCTTGGAATAGGGAAATAACATGATCTTGAGATGGAGTTTATGGCTTGACGGTTTTGACTTTGATATTCATTATAAGCCAGAGAAAGAAAATTGCATTGTAGATCTGCTTACTAGAGAAGAAGTCCCTACTATAAGAGAAATCAACAAATGGCTTCATCCTCCTTGACAGCTCCAGATGCACCAGTAGGATTCAAATGGGTCCTGATTTGTGACAAATTTAAATATTGCTACTATTTTGAATGGCTACAATATTGTATAAAATACAGTCCTCTTTGTAAGAATATCGTGGGAAAATGGATACAAGCCAATAATCATTGTATTCTTAATCATAGTTACTTTGTACAAAGCCATAAATTGTCTAGAGGAACTATTACAGGAGGTCCTATGCAAGGACAGAGATACATATATCTATATACCCCTTGTATTACTTTTGAGGATTATTGTGTTATTATGATCCAAGCTAGATTTGTTGGTTCCTATTGGATCTTGTTTGATTGTGAAACTTTCAAGGAAAATCAGATATGGTGGTCTGGTTGGTTATTAATTCTACTTTGGAAATACTATCCACAAGACATCTTATTTTTTGGAAGCAGTAAAGATGCTTTCAAATATTGGTTACGATCAGAAGTAGAGGAAGCTGCTCATTATAATGCCTGGTTCGTCTTCAACCTATCTTTCCAAGGCAGTGAACTACTTTATGACAATTCTGAACCACCATCTCCCCAGGGCTATAAAGTCTTTAATGATTACTATGGAGATCTTTGTGTTCTAGAAGAAGACTTAATTCCTGCTATGCAAGGTTCATCGTTCTACAAGTGTTTCAATGGTTTACCACCTTTCTCAGATTACTTTGTTTCACCACCAAGTATTCATTTCAATTACGACAGTAATGATAGTGGTGACTCATTTGATTCTATCATCAAACATAACATAATCAATAGCATGGAAGCATGATGGACCATCTAATATTGTAATAATTAGATTCTATTCATGTCTAACAGGATGATAGTGGTGTCCCGTTTGTTCCGTGGGTTCCAACTGAACTTCACTTTGTGTCACTATTTTTTACTTTATGTCGAGTCTTTTCATAAAGTTGGTATGGGTCCCCATATGGCCGAGCCTTGGAGGGATGAGATAACAACTGGAGTCCACCAGTTTTCCCATCCACTTGAAAGGAATCTTTCTTTATGACAGGTAGTTGCCAGTTTCAGTCAACCGACAACCTAGTAGTTTTAGTATAAATAAGACCCTTGAGGTCTTATTAGGGACATCAGGATAGAGAGAGTCTGAGGTCTAAGTGTAAAAAGAAAAATGGATAATCATGAAATTTTGTGCATTTGTTGTAGTCCTCGGATAGATCTTATCAATGGGCTATCATACGCCTAAAACAGATATGGTATGCAAAAGTTACGACCCCGGGAAGTTGATGTACTCACTTACCCAAATGGAGCCCACATGACTTTTGGCGCTTCATCTCCCAGGGTTAGGTTTTTGGATGTTTAGGGTTTTTGAAAATCCTGTTTATTGTAAAAAGGCCTTGAGAGCCTCATTGTAATCATCTTCTTGTGAATGAGCACAGCCATCACATCTCTTCTCAGAGATAAGCCGCCACCATTCCAACAAGCTTGTTTTCCGCTGCATTTTATAGTTTCAGCTTATTTCCTTATTGAATAGAAAACCAGTTTTACTGTATCTCTATTATTCTATGTTAAGAATTTGGTAATAATCTGTAGTCATTTTGTTCTTCTCATAAAATCTGAATCAGTGGTATCAGAGCAGTCTGCTCCTTGTCGTCTTAATTCATGTCCCCAACGAGGTCGGAGTACAAAGATTTGGGTCTCGAGCTTGTTTCTCTTGAGGAAAAAATCTCTCGCACACCCAAGTGACCTCTCATGGAAGGAGAAAAGAAAGATGATGCTATAGGAGATCCTTTCAAACTGTTGATTGAGGAAGCCCTCACGCAACAAAGGAACGAAATGATGGATAATTTTGCACAAATCCTTCAGCGACTACCAACAGGCGATGCATCTTCTTCGAGCAGAGGCACCACCCCCTTCAAGATATAAATAAACTTCGATATTCCTATATTTGAAGGTCAGATAGACACAGATGTTGTAGATAAGTGGTTGAATCTACTAGAAGGGTATTTCTCTATCCATAAATTTTCGAATAGAGAAAAGATTACTTTTGCACTCCTCAAAGTTGTTCCCCATGTCAAAGATTGGTGGGAAACTTTCTGTGAGCAAAAGGAAACAGAGGAACCTTCATTATTTATAGTCACGGCCACCTGGGAATCCTTCAGAGATGATATTAAGGAAAAATATTACCTTGTCGGATGTTATGACGACTTGTATACCAAATGGACCACACTGCGACAAGAAAGAGACCAAGCAGTGCCAGATTTCAAAAATATCTTCCATACCTTGCGCACCAAGTTGGGTATCAAAGATTTGGAGAGACATCTGGTGCTCAAGTATCACCATGCTCTGTATAGATACATCTAGACCGAAATGGAATTTATGGACATCTCATCCTTGGGCACGGCCTACCGATATGTCGTCAAAATCGAGCAGAAGCTCAAACAAAAGACACGACAATTTGGGTTGGGGAACCCCTCACAAAAAAATTTAAGAAAGGGTGGCCCCAACCCACAAAACAAAGGACAAAGAAAAGATGCATAGTATCAAGACAACTAGTCCAAGATGCAAGCAAAGAAGGACACCGAAAATACAAATAAAGATACCGGGAAGTGGTGCGACTTCCATAAGAGCCCTTGGCATAACAATGTTGACTATCGCTCAAAGAAGATGATGGTGGCTGAAGTGAAAGCCTCTGAATCAGATGCGGGTTCTGACTCTGAGTTAGAACCAGAAAGGGGAAGATGGATCATTGACATGGAACCCAGTTCCACCGTTGCTACCACCAAGCTCCAGCATGGTGAACCAGACGAGCCAGAAGAAGGAGAGTTCCTCTTCCATTCCCAGATGTGGGTAAAAGGCACCCCATTGCATTTCATTGTTGATAGTGGTATCCAGAAGAACCTCATCTCAGTAGAGGTCGTCAAGCGGTTGGCCCTGCCGACAACGCCGCATGCACAACCCTACACCATTGGATGGCTCTTCCAAGGAAGCGATCTCCGCGTCAACCAACAGTGTCGACTGTCGTATAGCATCAAGCCCTTCAAAGATGAGGTATTGTGTGATGTTTCTCTTCTCGAAGGTTGTGATGTTCTTTTGGCCCAACCTTATTTATGGAAGCATCATGTTGTATATGAGTCTAGGCCTCATAGTGTTATTATTACTTTGAACAGGAAATTGTATAGGATATCCGAGGCTGTCCCACCTAGTGTTATTTCTTTGATCTCTGCTAAGCAATGCAGGAAGGTCATCTCTTAGATGGGGAAGTTTGTCTTCTTCGTGATCCGCTCTCAAAATGAGAGAAAAATCACAGCCACATCTAGGGTCTCTCCAACCGACCTCTCCACACAACAAAAGCAAGTAGATAAGGTCGTGGAAGAATACTCGAATATCTTCTCCTCGCCTACCGGGGCACCTCTGCACTACCAGGTCAAGCACCCCATCGATCTGACCCCCGACGCACCGCTAACCAATGGGCCAGTCTATCGTCACTCTCTATTAGAGAATGAGGAGATCAAGTAATAGATCCAAGAATTTCTCCACAAGGGGAATATCCATCCTAGCTAATCACCTTGCGGGAGCCCAATCATGCTGGTACAGAAGAAAGATGGAACCTGGCGACTTTACATTAATTATCGGGCTCTGAATAAAATCACAGTCAGAAACCGATACCCGATTCCCTGAATCAACGACCTCCTTGATCAACTCATGGGGGGCAAATATTTCAGTAAGATTGATCTGACGTCTGGCTACCACCAAGTCTCGATAGAACAGACAAATGTATGGATGACCGCCTTCAAGTCAAAGGAAGGCCTTTTTGAATGGTTGGTCATTCCCTTTAGTCTGACAAACGCTCCAGCCACTTTCATGAGGATGATGGATGATATCCTATAACCATTCACCAATACTTTTGTAGTGGTGTATCTTGATGACATTCTCATTTACAACAAGACTTGGGTCAAACACTTGCAGCATATTCAGCAGGTTATGCACACCCTGCGACAACACAAGATATATGCCAACTTGGAAAAATGCTCCTTTGGCATGGATAGGGTCCATTACCTAGGATACATCATTGATCAACATGGCGTACATGTGGATCCAACCAAGATCCAAGTCATCCATGAATGGCCAACCCTAACCACACTCACAGCGCTTCAGAGCTTCTTGGGCCTTGCCAATTTCTACTGCAAGTTTGTGTTGGGAATCTCCCATATTGGATGGGCCCTCAGCCAAATAACTAGGGGTGGTGGTAAAGAGAAATTTTCATGGGGCTAGCCCCAACAACAAGCGTTCGATGATTTGAAGCAGCGCTTGTGCTCAACCCCATTACTTTCACTACCAGACCTGCAACAACCCTTTGAGATAGAGACTGATGCTTCAGACTATGTTGTGGGTGTCGTTCTCATGCAACACGGCCACCCTCTGGCCTATCATAGTGCAACACTATCAGATGTTGTTCATAAGTACCCTACTTACGACAAAGAAATGTACTCCATTGTGCAAGCCTTCTGCTAGTTGAGACATTACATTCTTGGGAGGGAGAGAGTCATCCACACTGATCATAAGCCACTACAGTTCATGTAGACACAAGGAAAATTGCAAAATGACCACCATCAAAAGTGTTCCACATACTTGAAGCAATTCCACCTCAACATCAAGTATAAAACATGAAGCACCAACCATGTCACTGATTGCCTCAACAGACCACCAGTCACGGCACTCACCATAGTGCTAGACTCCTACGGCCATGAGACCTCTGGATGGCCCCAACTCTATGAGACAGACCCGAACTTCACCACCACCTACCAAATGTTGGGTGCAAAGGCAGTTGCCGATAATTTCCATCTTCAAGATGGGTTGTTGTGTCGTCTAGGCCATATATGTCTTCCCTCAAGTGAGCAAGCGAAGATGATATAGGAATCCCACTACAGCCGAGTGGTAGGACACTTCAGCATCGAAAAGACAGTGGTGATTCTACAAAAACATTTCTACTGGCCGAAACTTCGACAGGAGTTCAACAAGTATATCAGGTCTTACATTACTTGCGCTATTGCCAAACCAACCACTAAAAAATAGGGCCTATACACCCCTCTTCCTACTCCTGACAGACCATGGGAATCCATCTCAATGGACTACATGTCGGGCCTCCCGTCCACCAAGTGGGGAAATGACTGTTTTTTTGTGGTTGTTGTTCGCTTTTCTAAGATAGCGATTCTGGTTTCTTGCAAGAAAAGCATCATAGCAGAAGCCACTACCAAGCTCTTCTTTGAACGAGTCTGGGTACATTTTGGAATCCCACAAACCATTGTCTCATATCGGGATAGTTGATTTCTCAGCACATTCTGGTCGAGCCTCTGGTCACTGCTGGACACCAAGCTCACCAAATCCATGACCTTCCACCCCCAGACAGATGGCCAAACCGAGGTCGTAAATCAAATGATCATGCATATCCTGCGCATGTATAATTCCAAGCACCATCACACATGGGATGAGAGTCTTCCCTATTTCCATCATAGCTACAACCAAGCCCTGCATAGCTCAACCAACCACAACACCTTTTAGGTGGGGTTGGGATTCCAACCATTGGGTCCCATAGATGTTGCACTTCCCTTTGCAGTCACCTCGACCGACCCCTCTCCTACTCCAACTGAGGCTGACAAAGCCACCCGATTCATTGAGAGGATCTAGCACATCCGCCAACAGGTTCAGTATATCCTATAGAAGTCTAATGACAAGTACAAGTAGCACCATGATCAACATCGAGTTCCACATAAGTTTTAGGTGGGTGACAAAGTTTGGTTGCACTTGCAAAAATAATGCCTTACAGGACCCCATCGGAAGCTTCGCCCACTCTGATATGGGCCATACACCATCACTAAGGCTGTGGGGGATAATTCTTTTGCACTCAACATTCCTCCTTTCCTTGGCCTGCACCCAGTGTTCAACGTGGACCTAATCGGCCTTATTTCCCACCATTATTGGACACCTCAGACGTACCAGAACAAGTGACACCAACAGAGATCAACCCCATACAATAGGAATCCAGTGATCAAATTGTGGACACATAGATCAAGGGCACTCGATAACAAAGGATCCATCTTTATCGATTCGTCAAAGCAGAGCAGCTCCTACACCAAGGCAAGTGGCTGACTCGGGGCCAAATTCAGCAGAAATTTCCTCATCTGATGGGGGAACTCAATGCAATGGAGACCATTTCTTCCTAAGGATAGAGGATTGATCCAGGTGGATATAGGTGGCCACCCACCTTTCCCAGCTGGCTCAAAACAACTTTCTAGCAATTTTGATAATTTACTATTTTTAGCAGTTTTTCGGGTCCTGAACTTCTGGAGCCGTTTTGAGGCCCTAAACGACGTTTTTTGGGGTATGTTGTGGCACAAAATTTTTGTTGTAGTCCTCAGATAGATATTTCCAATGGGATATCATACACCTAAAACAAACTTGCCCAAAAGTTATCGTATGCAAAAGTTACGACCACGAGAAGTTTATGTACTGACTTACCCAAACGGGGCCCACATGACTTTTGGCGCTTCATCTCCCAGGGTTAGGTTTTTGGATATTTAGGGTTTTTGAAACTCTTGTTTATTGTAAAAAGGCCTTGAGAGCCTCATTGTAATCATCTTCTTGCAAATGAGCTCAGTCGTCACATCTCTTCTCAGAGATAAGCCGCCACCATTCCAACAAGCTTGTTTTCCGCTGCATTTTATAGTTTCAGCTTATTTCCTTATTGAATAGAAAACCAGTTTTACAGTATCTTTGTTATTCTGTGTTAAGCATTTGGTAATAATCTGTAGTCATTGCGTTCTACTCATAAAATCTAGATTAGGTTTCTCCTCGACTTTCCGTTTATCTCTGTCAACTCCTTCCCCATTGCCCTGGGAATGCCTCAACCCAGAGGCAAGCCCAAGCGGGGCGTTGCTTGGTACGTGGCTAGAGGTCGAACGCCACCCCTCTCTGATCTTTTAGCTGAGATTTCCCAACCAGCTAACCCCCCAAAGAAGTTTCTTCCCCCATACATGGGTCCTGAGGTAGCTATCGCACCTCAACCTCCTCGTGAAGTCACTCTTGCCCTTATTCTTGAACCAATTGTGGCACCACCTCCCTCACAACCCCTCATCGACCCCCTCACGGGACTGTCCCCCCTCTCAAACCCCTATGGTTGTAGGGTTGAGTGGTTCGACTTGTTTGACAACTCGTTGGGGTATGCGCCACCACTCCCTTCCCCTCCATGTCATCAACCGCCTCCCTCCCCTCCCCGTCACCTTCCCCCTGGCCTCTCCCCCTCCCCTTCCACCTCATCCTCCCCGACTTATCCAGTTGAAGGTATGCAGTGCAATGAACAAGCCTTGGATGCGGTGAGCATTCTGCGAGGGGACCTGACCGGCCTCAAACGAGACATGAGCGGCATTCAGCGGGACCTGAGAGAGATTAAAACAATTGCGCTCATAATGCAAAACAGAGAAGAAGATTGTTTGAATTGGGCTGATAAATTGATGGCCTTCCTCCAGGATCTAAGGCAGGCGATGCCAGAGTGAGATAAGGGCAAGACTCAGGCACAAAGTGTCTACACCGAGCCAAGACTCGGTCCATATTTTTAAATTATTTATCAAATTTCTTCTTGTTTCCATGTTTTGGCAGGGCATAAATCTTAGGCACAACATCACTATTTACTGTTCTATAAACTATGGTAGTTTCCCTATGTGGCTTGAACATACGACAGCGGTGGTTTCCCAAAAGGGCACCACTGCCAAATATGTCACCAAAACAATCTCCTATTGGTACTTAGGACAATGGTGGTTTCCCAACTGGGCACCGTTGTCATGTTGGTTATCTCTTTTTCTCCTTATGTAACTGTTTTCAAGATCTAATACATAACCTAACTTACAAATATATATATATATATATATATATATATATATATATATACAAAATGTACAACAAATCTAAATTATGTATACATGTTCATCAACCAAAATTATGTAGTTGTGTTGGTTTACATATACAATAATAAATATAATGTACTAAAAATTATATTATATATAAAACAAGCATATGCAACATATTTATATGTTGACATGTAAATAAGATATTTTAACTAACTATATCAATTATTTATAATAATAAATATTTATAACAAAAAAATGTAGTTTAAAATATTAATAACAATTATATATATATATATATATAATATTGTTAAAAGTGTAAATGAAGATCTCATTCCCTAAGACCAAGTTGAATTAAGGAAGGAAGTTCAAAAGTTAAAAGAAGCCAAGAAAGAAAGAAAATGGACAATAATTAGAAATCAAAAAGCTATTGTTAGGGATAGAGACCAGAAGGATGATAATAATAAATAGGAATTTGGGACACTCGGGATCCTTTTTTGGAATTGTCTTGGCTTTCTGTCTAGTTGAAGCTTGGGAGCATGAGGAGTCTAAGGTCCCTAACATGGAAGGATTTGTCTTCTTGTCGACATGGAACAAAAAATCCCACTATAGAGGGATAAGAGGCATATCTTGTTATGTTAGAAATAACATTTCTCCTCACATTCAACTTCATAAGATTGACCCTCTTAATCAGTACATTTGGATAGAAATTTCATCCACCAATGCTAAGAAGATGTATACATCAATTTGTTATTTTGTACCTATTAATTCTACTTTTTATAAGAAAAACAATTTAGATAACAATTGTCCCTATAATAATTTAGAACAAGATATTTATAGTTTGAAAAATGAAGGTATATCCTCCTACCAAGAGACTTTAATGCTAGGACTGCAACTAAACAAGATACTCTTTTAAGTAATGACTCCAACCATAATCATTTATGGCTAGATTAGGAACTTGTTTTATCTAATAGCTACAAAAGAAGCTTTGAAGACCTAATTGAGAATTTGCATGGTACTGAGTTGGTCAAGCTCTGCAGCTCTCAAGACCTAACAATTTGCAATGGAGTAATGAAGTGGCCAAACTCCAACCAGATGACTTGTATTCATGGGATAGGTAGTAGTGTTATAGATTATGTGATATATGATATCCCCGTTTCCAACCAAATAACAACTTTTGGCCTTTTAAATGACCATGAGCCTCACTCTGATCATAAACCTTTAACACTAAATCTAAATTTTTCCATGCATAGGAGTGTCATTGAAGAGAATTCCGATAATCAAAGGAATTTTCTTTTTGACAAAAGTAAAGTTGACATTTTCTTAAAGGATTTAAATAATAAATTAAATCTCCTAACTTATAAAGACAACATTGAAGAACTCTATCATAATTTTACAACTACCCTTTCCACTTATATTAACAAGTTCTCTTTCGAGGTGTCATATAAAAATAATAATAGAACAACCAACCCTTGGTATGATAACGAATGTAAGATTGCTAGGAAAGGCATTAGGGATGCTTCTAATGATTCCTTAAAACTCGATAAGATCAATACGTACAAACTCCTAATTAAAAGGAAAAAAAGATACTATATCAATAAAAGGAAAGAACAACTTTCACAATTTTATAAGTTGGATCCTACGAAGTTTTGGAGACAAATTCTAAAACGCAATACTAAAGAAAATAATAGGATTCCCTTAAGGGACTGGAATTCCTATCTTAAAAGTCTTTACGAGTTTTCTAATTCCATGGACACTATTCCTATTGTCCCTACAAAGGAACAAGTTTTTTCTTTAGATGAGATAGATTTCGGGGTTAAGAGGCTTGCAAATAGGAAAGCTAAGGACATTGAAGGCTACCAAGCTGAAATTTTTAAAATCAGTGGGCCAATCCTTATCCCTCACATACACAATCTTTTTAATTTAGTAGTCAAGCAGGGATTCCCTAAACACTGGACACAAAGCCTCATTGTTCCTATTTTTAAAAATGGGGATAGAAACATTCCCTCTAATTATAACAATTATGATTAGCCTCATTTTAGCCAAACTTTATGGAATTATTTTGGAAAAGAAGATTAGCCTTTGGCTAGAAAGTCACGGTAAAAGAGCTAAAGGCCAGGTCAGGTTTAGGAGATATCATTCAACTGTGGATCATCTTGTTACCTTTAGGATCATTGCAGAGGAGTTCTAGAATACTAAAACCAATCTTTTTTGTTGTTTTGTTGACTTTAGAATTTTTTTTTACATGGTTCCTAGGAAAAACTTTTGGAATAGGTTGGAAGAGATAAAAGTGTCTCTCGAGTTGAGGGATGTTGCAATAAGGATGTATAAGAACATTATTTCTAAGTTTAAAAACACTTAGGGATGGTCAAAAGAGATTAATTGCAATATCAGAGTCAAACAAGGTTGTCCCTTATCCCCTACTCTTTTTGGCATTTACATTGACAAGTTAGAAGATTGCTTGGAAAAAGAAGGTTGTGTCAGCCTTACTCTCACTAGTATAGTCATCAATCTTCTTCTTTATGCCGATGATATCGTTCTTATGGAAAGAAGTCCCCATGATCTTGAAAACCAACTAAGATTCCTCAATGTTTTTTTTTCTCCAATATGGGTATGACTGTTAATACTGATAAGACTAAGGTCATGATTATTAAATCCAATAAGATCTCTTATGATACCTTTATATATGACAACAACAACTTGGAGGAAGTGACTTCATACAAATATTTTGGAATTGATATTCACCACAAGCTCAATTGGAATTATAGCATTGAGAAAAGGATTATTGGGGGATGGAAAGCTTATTATTGGCTTGAAAACAATTGTAAATCAATTGATCTTTGCAGTTGGGATAAGAAGAAACTACTCTTTGAGACTCTTGTTACACCTGTTATTCTTTATGGATGTGAAGTCTGGGGTTGTAGTATCTCTTGTGAATCCTGGAGAAAGGTAGAGAAAATATAAAAGAATTTTATAACCTATAATCTCAAAATTAAAGGAAATACGCCCTATCCCATCCTCCTCTTAGAAAAAAGTCGCTCCCCCATTGAGAGCATGGCTATGACTAGATACATCATGTATAAGAACAAGTTAAACAACATGGAAGACAAGAGGTTTCCTAAAATTGTTTCAAATCGAGTCATAACCACCATCGACTCAAGCGAGGATGGCATAAAGATGCCCGGTCTTGGCTAAACTATTGGGGAATCATGGAAGACACCATTTTGCAGAATAAAGATACTATTAAAAAAAAAACGCCAAATCAAAATTTAAGGAGAAAAGGTGGTGTGATAAAGAGTTAGAGGAAAAAAGAAAATTAAGGTATTATAAAGATGTAATCAACCCTAATCTAGAAGATCAAAATTATCTATGTGTTTTGTGAAGTGTAAAGAAAACAATAAACATTGCTAAGATAAGAACAAATTCAACCAAGCTCCATAGTGACACTTGGGGTTGGTCAATTCCTAAAATGCCATGAGATAAAGAGTGTGTCACCTTTGTGACACTAAGAAGGTTGAAGATGAAAAACATTTTCTCTTAGATTGTCTCCCCTATACCCATATTAGATCTCACCTAAGGTACAATAGACCACCTCCTCCTCCTCCTCCTTTTTCTTCTTCTTCTTCTCTTTAATATAATTATTATTCTTCTTCTTCAATAATAATAATAATAATAATAATATATATATATATATATATATATGGGAATGCACAGAATATTACATGAAATATATGTCTGATGAAAATATCCAAATTACAGAAAATTAGAATATAAAATATTTTTAATTAAGAGTGCTGAGAATATTAAATGAAATATATGTCGGATGAAAATATCCAAATTACAGAAAATAAGAATAAATAAAATATTTATGTATCTACATCTGCAGATTTTGCAGGATTTATAACTCTGTAGAATATATTTCTGCAAGAACACGAGACTTACACAAAACACGTGCCTCGGAAAAGGAATCTCATTAGTTAATGCTTCAACGCTTTAACGAAGCGCCACGAATGAGCAGTAACGATGTTTGGTGGCGGCATTAATCGTGTGGAGCCATTTTAAGAACTGATACTGTGTAAATTCCGGTCGACTGAGCAGATGTTTTTGATAAATTGAAGCTGCTGCTGAAGCTGATTTGAATATGAGTCGCTATGAATCTGATCGCAACAGGGACGAAAATGGAGAGGCCATATTTTATCCCGATGAAGTAGAAGCAGAATGGGACTATGAGACCAGCCCGCAATATTCCACAGCCGAACAACAACCCGGAGAAACTAATGACAATCCATACAAAACAAAACCTCGCATACGCACAAAGTCTAAATCTGGTGTGCTGAGCAAAAATAAGCTCGTCGATAATGCGGACCAAGATCGCAGAAAAAAAAATCCGAAATCCACAGAGCCCCATCAAAAACCCAGAGAATTAAATTGTAAAACCAAAATCAAACCGTGCATCTCCGCAAAACCTAAATCTTCTCTGCTAACCATAAATAGGCTCGTCAGTATTGATGAGCCCGACGCTGGTAATGGTAATAATGATTCGCACAAGATTAAGCCGAAACGAAAGCGTATTGACAAGACGAATTCACTCGACGAAGACGACGAAATTTCAAGAATCCTAAAGAAAAAGCCCAAAAAATCCGCAGACGATGAAGCAGAAGCCGCGAAGAAATTCGGCATCCAAATCGAACAATTCATCACCAGGCTTGAAGCTGCGGCAGAAGAAGACGCGCAGCTGAACAGAAAGGGCGAGCCTGCTGTCACGAAGCTGTTGATGTTACGCGAGATGCGAGGTGTTCTTTCCAAACAACGTGCGCAGGAGGAATTTGTCGCACGAGGGGGTCTCTCGGCCTTGAAGACATGGCTGGAGCCCATGCCTGACCAGTGCCTACCTCATGTCAGCATCCGCTCTGCTGTGCTCAATGTTGTGGATGGTTTAAACCTCGACATGGCGGATCCTTCTGTGAAGGAGCAGCTGAAGCAGAGCAGATTAGGGCACGTTATCAATTTCTTGACCAAATCTGAAGAAGAGTTGCCCAACAACAGAAAGCTGGCGCAGCGTCTGATTCATGAATGGAGTCAAGTTATATATGGAAATTCCAACGATTATGCTGCTTGTCCACTGTCCTCTAGACCTCCGATTCCCAGGACGATTGTCATGAATTCTCGCGGCATTCGGTCTAGATTAAACGAACATGATCTGTTTAAAGAGGATGAAAA
>ML790284.1:246289-277159 GCA_009831015.1 Picea engelmannii | reverse complement strand
TTCATAAAATTCTTGGGGCGATGACGAGGGTAAGATTTAAATTAAAACTAATAGTTTTAAAATTTTACAAAGAAGAAATTAATTCCTAACTTGTGGAAGAACAAAAGATATTAAATAAATAATAAATGAAAAGATTAATTAGCACTTTTACCTTTTTGGTTTTAAAAAAAAAGAAGGGATTAATAAAAATAGGGAAACAAAGTGATAAAGGAAACATAGACAATTAATAAGTAATAAAATTATTTAACGTGTGGGAGTATAAAAAGTTATGAAGTTAAAAATAAAATGAAAAGATTAATTAGCGCATTTACCTTTTTGGTTTTTAAAAAAAAAGGAAGGGATTAATAAAAATAGGGAAATTAAGTAATAAATGAAACATAGAAAATTAATAAGTTAAAGAAAATAATTTTGGAGAAACGTGGGGGATGAATGACACTTGTACTACAGAGAAATTTTGGAGGGTTTTCTTTAAAACTTAAAAATAAATGTGATTTAGGAAAGTTGGCGGGGCTCAAAACTCTATAAAAGAAAGGGGGATGAAGGGAAAAAGGGAGGGGGCTGTTAAGTATCGTTATGCTGCCGATTTGTGACTGGAATGATTGCTTGTGAGGAGTTGGGAATTTCTCAGCTTGTATTGGAGTGGTAGCTCGGCCTTGCAAGGCGAGCTAGGAAGCTAAGCATACCTTCTGGATTTGTGTGGCCCCTTTGCGGCTCGGGGGGATAAGGGGGAAGCAGAGTACCCCTAGAGATTGGTTGGGAGGTACCGGTGAGGTCTCTACGGTCGGCGAGCGGGAGCGGCAAAGAGAGAAGGAAGCGGCACGGAGCGCGGGACGTCATCTGAAGCGGGCGAAAGGAAACGATATGATTTTATTTCTGGTAGAGTAGAATGCTTGGATTTGATTCTTCGCTGTAATTTTGTTGCTGTATAATTTTTCTATCAATGACCCACACGGTGATATTTAGAATGCATGGTATAATTTACAGTATTGCGTTGTTATTATATAGATACTGCACGAATTCCACCCGGTCATTTACCTAGGAATGCATGTAAATGGCGTTGTGAATTTATGATTATCCTATGATGGTATTCCTGGTAGTTGCATTGTGGTTTAAGGGCCTTGCGTATCCTATTTCTGGCATGTGAATGCCGATCTGGACTGTTTAAGTTATTTTTATTATTTAGTGTCTGGACTGTGTAAATTCATTTATTGTTCGGGACTGTGTAAAGTTTTTATTAAATTTTGTTCTGCAATTTTCCTGGTCTGCTGCGACCCAACCTTATCTTTTGGACTGAGTTGGGGAGTCGATCTTGGGGTCCGTGTAATGTACTATTCTTTCTTAAATATCGAGAGTCGTTTCTTATTTTGGGGACCAACACCTGTGCAGTGAATGCATGAGGGGGATTCAATTTTTGTGTTGTGTAGTGTGAATGTTGAACTTAATGCCTGGTCTGCCTGAGTTTTCCTGGACCTTATAGTTGTGAGGCGTGGGGTGGTAAGGCGTAGTGTCTTGACCCAACATCCCACTCGTCCTCGGCCCTAGGTTGAAAAATTTCTTTTGCTGGGGAAGGCGTTTGTTAGGAGTGAGATTTTAGATGATCGTTTACCACCGAGTTTTAGAAGCCTGTCCCTTTACCCGTCCCTACGATTCCTCCCCGCCTTGATTCTGGCCATGTCGCAACAGGATTAATCGCGTGTTCAGCTGTTGAATCTGTGAGGTTTCTCCTCTACGCACAGGCAAACACCTTTCTGGTTGCGTTTTAATGGGTGTTGTCCTTTACCTTTTTCATTGATTAGCTGGAGATTTATGACGTGGCATTCTCGAGCTAGCCTGTCGTTCCTGGCTTTTCTCATTGCAGGTTAACTCTGACTTTTCCTTCTGAATTTCGCTCTGGCATCCTTCAAATATTTTTCCCCAGCCTCTTTTACCTCCGCTGACAGCGTGAGAAACCCAGTCCAATTCGTGCCTTAATCGACGGCTTGATGTTGTGGTTCTGTCTTACTGTCCAACATTTCAGTTATGCCTCTAACTCTGCCTCTTGTTGATGGTCAGT
Organism: Picea engelmannii; assembly: GCA_009831015.1. Classification (NCBI taxonomy): domain Eukaryota; kingdom Viridiplantae; phylum Streptophyta; class Pinopsida; order Pinales; family Pinaceae; genus Picea; species Picea engelmannii. The sequence goes on along the minus strand of ML790284.1, from coordinate 275,106 downwards.
GCCCCTACATTAACAGTTTCATTGACAGTACCTCTCCAAGAAAACTTTTGTCATTGTTCTAGTCGATCCGTTGTACATAAAATATCTTTTCACGCTGACTTGAATGGTTGTTGCGCTATCTAGCTACGGTGGTGGTGCGATTTTGGTGGCTTCACCAAGCTTGACCAGATAGTAACCTGTGCGTCTGGTTGCTCCAGCGCGGAACCCTTTTCTTATAGCGCCTTACCTTCTCCCTGTAGCACTGTTAACTTTGGCAGCGTTGATTCTGGAAACAGCGCGTTGTACTAGGTCGACTGATATAAGATTTTTCCAGCTTTTAAACCCTAGCATATCTCGGGCATGAACGCTTCAGTGGCATGCTTGGCCTCTGGCAGGCTCTCCCCGCTACTCTCTTCTTTAATTGGCATTGCCAACTTCCAGTGTTTAAGGCGTATTGTAGGGTGACAGAAATCCGGTTTGTATGCTAAGTAAGGGCATAGTCATTGAATCTTTTAGTTGTGAGTCAGGTAATTAATTTTATGTTGTTGTTGTAACAAGTAAAGGTAGGGACCTTGATATTTTTATTTTCCATACTATTAGTGTAAAGGTATCCTGGTTATTCCACAGAAATATTATTATAACTTGGAAGTAATGATAAGGTTAGGTTTAGGCGATAAAAATAAATGCAATGTCAGGGGTTGATATCAGATAAAAAGTAAGGTCTTTGTTTTTTTTTTTAAATTGCGATGTCATTTAATATCAAAATAGGGATATAGTTTAGTTATAAAAGGGTTATCAAATTATGTTGTTATTTATGACCAATAAGGGTTATCAAATTCTGTTATTTACCATGATGGACATTGTCATTTTAAATTGCAATATCATTGTAATATCAAGTAAGGATATAGTTATGGTATGTAAGTATTATCCAAATTTCATTATTATTCATGACCAAATTAAATGTAAGATCCTTGGGTTTTAAATTGCAATGTCTTTGGAACATAAAAATGATGATAATGATGATATGGCTATTTAGGATCATGGTATAGTAGTTTCAGTGTTGTTGATATCAATTAAAATGTAATTCCTTGTTATTGTAATTGCAATGTTGTTGTCAGATAAGAGGTGATGTTACGTTAAATTTGGGTCATGTTATTGTAGTTCCAATGTTATCGATAATAATAAACTGTAAGGTCTTTGTTAAGTTAATTGCAATGTTATTGTTATATAAAGGTAATGATAAGGTTGTTTTATGATAACGTTATTGTAATGTTCTTGTTATTGATAACATAGAAGGGTAAGGTTCTGGAACCTAAGAACAATCATTTATTATGATTCAGAAGGAGGGGGATTGAAATTAATTAAATGTACCTTAATTTAAGGTTGGGATGGCAACTCGTCGAACTTAGAAATTAAATGGAGTCTTTGGTCTATAACTAATGTCATCCTGTAACTAATTTCATTTTGTAACTCATGTCATTTGAGTCTTAGATAAATTCCCTGTCCTAATAATGATTGGTTGTTACCGGAATCCTGCGGACCTGCGCCTGCCATAGAAGACGTGGTTGTTCATTTAGTTATTGATGTACTTGTGCGTAATCTTGAGTTGTCTGGTCTGTGTGTGTTGGGCGGGATGTAGACCCCTCCATGTAGCCTCAGATATAAGTCTGTGTGTGTGATTATTTATGTGTAAGGAATCCAGTTCCGTATCAAGAGTCTCGGGCCCTTTAAAGGCAGGGTTTCCACTCTTGCGACACACCTGATAGAGATTACTAGTTTCTGCCTAAGCAGTCATCCAGGAGCATATCTGACCTTCTCTCTCTCCAGAGAAGAGAACTAAGATTAAACGCCCTGCTTTCCTGTGAAGAAATAGTAAAATCTACTACTATGGATTCTTCCTTCTGTGTTCGTACTGTGAATAACCCAGTATGTCGTTAATTCTTGCAGTTACCTGTTGTGCGCCTTATGTCTATGGTCGTTAATGTTTGTTGTTACTCGTGGTGCACTTTACATCGTCTTGTTGTGTTCACCATGGTTGCGTCCTGTTAGTCATCGGGAGGCAATGTGAGTCCACTGTGTTTGTTCCCTTTTACACGCGCGCACACACCTTAAACAAAAAAAAAATAAAAAAATTGCACCTGTTAAAGAGTAGTTGTCGTAACGAAAAGGAGGTTCGTTACATATGCTATCAGAGTCGGTTTGACCCGTGACTTGGGATTCGCTACGGCTTCTGTGACATGATTTTTTTATTATACTATTGCTGATTAAGTTGATTGTGTGCATGCAGGTAATCATGGTTATAGGACGTCGCAAAGGCAGACGACTGGGTGCTAGAGGAGGAGGCGTGATGACTCCGGTAGCATCCACGCCTGAGGGGTCTAACCCCCAGGGAGGTGAGGAGGTTCTCGGACAGGAGCAGATAGAAGTTGGAAATGTTGTTGAGATGATGAGATCTTTTCAACGCATGTCTGAGGCACTGATCAACAGATTGGACAAAGACGAGTCCAGGGCGCCGGCACCCACTGAGGTTCCGCCGTGCGCACCGGTCGTTACAGGTAGCATTCACCATGAACTCGAGAAGGTTAAATTTCTCGAGTTCTTTGGTGCCCCGGACGGTGCAGTTGCCGAGGCATGGTTGGAGAATATGGCGATGTGCTTCGCACTTCACGATTATACCTCCAACATGAAGGTCCGCATGGCGGTCTTTCAACTGAAGGGGAGCACTCTTCTATGGTGGAAGACACTCCTGTCGCATCTGAACATGGCCGTTGAAGACGTGTCATGGGAACTGTTCAAGGAATGGTTCGGAGAGAGGTATCTTTCAGAGGAATTCATTGAGCATCAGCTCAATGAGTTCAACGCATTATGACAGGGAGGTCGTACGGTGCCCGAGTACGAGGCACGTTTTATGGAGATACTCCGGTATGCTCCACACCTTAACACAAAGAATCTCAAGGTCAACAGGTTCGTGTTTGGCCTTAACGGCAGCCTGTGTGCAAAGGTCGGGATATTGATGCCTCAAACCTTGCACAACATTGTCCAAAAGGCCCTCATAGCAGAGGAGGATCTTATCAGCGGGGCTCAGACCAGGACTCCAGCGAGACCAGTAGGGCAGGGTTCATATGGAACGCCGCAGCACCAGACACCAGCGAGACATACGTCAGGATATCACGGCTTCTAGAGGGGATCCATGTTCACTACACCTCGACGACCACCGCCTCAGCGCGGACACCTTATCGGGGACCACAACACCAATAGCAGCGTCGCTCGCAGCAGCAGCAGTTTAGGCCTGTTTAGCAGAACAGACCCGGGTTCGAGGCTGGTGGGCCTTCATCTTCTACTTCGGGCACCAGGACTACTGGGCTGAAGAAGGGGTATTGGACGTGTGGGGAGCCACACTACCAGCGCGACTGTCCTGTGGAGAGGACCAGAGCGTCTGGATCAGCCTGACCCGCTATCGTGGGAGATATGGGCAAGGCCCATCGGATTCATGCGGCGGTGAATAACCACCAGGAAGAGCACCAGTCGACTGTGCTCGAGATGACAGGTACTGTCGCTGACCAGACCCTTAGTATTTTGATAGACCCAAGTGCTACTAAGAGTTTCATTTCTGGTGTAGCGCTAAAAAGGATTAAGGTGAAGGCAGTCGAAAAGGACGAGTTTAGCTTCGTAGAGATGGCTTCAGGAGCCAAACAAAAGGTTGGAGGAAAGGTTACGGGTTGTACCCTTAACCTGGGAGAGTTTGTCACGAGGGTCAACTTGTACGTCACAATCTTAGGATCTTATGACGTCGTGATTGGTATGGATTGGTTGGAATCGCATGAGGCGATACTCAACTGTAAGACGAAACGGTTGAGCTTGGTCGATGATGAAGGACAGAGACGTGTGATTGTAGGACGGAACCAGGGAGTATCCCTGAGGTTCATCTCTTCCTTACAGTTACGAAAGAGTATGCGCAAGGGGTGAAAGCTTTATGTGATCCTTGCGCTAAACGATAAGGGAGTAGCAGAAGGTCTAGAACACCTTTCGGTGGTGAAGGAGATTGCGGACGTATTTCTAGAGAAGTTACCTGGGATGCCGCCGGAGAGAGAATTGGAGTTTACTATAGACTTGAAACCGAGGATTGAACCGATAGCAAGAACGACTTATTGGATGTCGACCCTGGAGTTGCAAGAGTTGAAAATGCAACTGAAGGAGTTGCTGGACCTGGGACTGATGCGCCCTAGTGTGTCACCGTGGGGTGCACTAGTTATTTTCATATGAAAGAAGGACGGATCATGGAGGATTTTCATTGATTACCATCAACTGAACAAGGCTACGATTAAGAATCAGTATCCCTTACCTAGAATTGATGATCTATTCGATCAAATGAAGGGTTCAACGGTGTTCTCCAGGATCGATTTGCGATCAGGGTATCACCAGTTACGGATCAAGGAGGATGACGTCCCTAAGACCGCCTTTAAGATGCAATTTGGACATTACGAGTTTATTGTTTTACCATTTGGACTGACAAACTCCCCAGGGGTATTCATGAGTTTGATGAATGGGGTGTTCCGCGAGTACTTGGACAAGTTCGTCCAAGTATTCATTGACGATATTTTGATCTACTCTCGGACGATGGAGGAGCATGACGAGCACTTGCGCTTGGTACCACAGTGTATGCGAGAGCCCAAATTGTATGGGAAGTTGTCCAAATTCTCTTTTTATCAATCGAGGATTCACTACTTAGGGCATGTCATCTCCGGCGAGGGTATCGCCATGGATCCAGCCAAGGTTGAGGCTATTATGGAATGGCCTGCGCCGACGAATGTCATAGAAGTGCATAGTTTTATGGGTTTAGCAGGATACTATTGACGGTTTGTCGAGGGATTTTCAAAGATATCAAATCCGATCACGGAATTGCAGAGGAAAAACAAGAAGTTTGTTTGGACCGATAAATGCACGGAATCATTTTAGAGGCTTAAGGAGTTGTTGACGACAGCGCCGATACTAAAGGTCCCTTACATGGACGCGAACTTCTTGGTATGCACTAACGCATCCAAGGAAGGTTTAGGAGGAGTCTTTATGCAAGACGAGCGAGTGATTGCTTACATTTCAAGGAAGCTGAGAAGGCATGAGGAGAACTACGTGACGCACGATTTGGAGTTATTAGCCATCGTATATGCCTTGAAGGTTTGGAGACACTACCTTGTTGGACAAAAATTTGAATTAAAGACTGATCATTGTGGACTACAACACATTTTTACGCAAAGCGACCTGAATGGACGAGAACGACGTTGGTCGGAATTTCTTAGTTAGTACGACTTCGAGATTACTTACATAAAGGGAACAGTGAACCGAGTGGCTGATGCTTTGAGTCGGAGACGATGCCTCTTTTCGGTGTTTCCTCTTCAAACGAATCTACGTGAGAATATTCTCACTTTACAGTGTGACGATGACTGGTACAAAGTCGAGGATTTTATCAGACAAAACACAATGATGGTACCCCGATATGAGGGATTTTCTTTTGATGGCGATGGGTTATTGAGGTTTAGAGGTCAGATTTACGTACCGCCAAATGACGAGTTGAGGATGTTGATCCTGAGTGAGGCTCATAGAGTAGTTTACATGGCTCACCCGGGAGTCACGAAGATGATGGCAGACCTTAAACCCTTGTTCTTCTGGAAGGGAATGAAGGCTGACATAATCAACTTTGTGGCTAGATGTCTAGAGTGTCAGTAGGTAAAGGCTGAGCATAGACACCCGATAGGTTTACTTCAACCACATTCCATTCCGGAATCGAAATGGGAAGTTATTTCGATGGATTTTATTGTTGGATTGCCACTGACGGCAAGGAGACACGACTCGATTTTTGTAGTAATAGACACTCTGACGAAGAGTGCTCACTTTATTCCTGTGCGTACGACGTATCAGGCACTTGACATAGCGAGAGTTTTCATCAGTGAGATTGTGAGGCTGCATGGCGTGCCTAAGAAGATTATATCCAATCAAGGATCGGTGTTTATTGGACGATTTTGGATGAGTTTCCAGGAGGCCTTGGGAACCTAACTTAATTTTAGTACAGCGTATCACCCAGAGACTGATGGGAAAACCGAACGAAGGAACCAAACCTTGGAAGACATGTTGCGCATGTACGTGATGGACCAACAAAAGCGTTGGGAGGAATTCTTGCCTCTAGTAGAGTTCGCTTACAACAACAGTTATCAGAGCACCATTAATATGGCACCTTTTGAGTTACTTTATGGGCGACCGTGTCGGACGCCCTTGAGTTGGGATCAGCTTGAGGATACGGTCTTGGTGGGACCAGAAGCGATCCAAGAAATGGAAGAGAAAATGCAAACCATAAGACAAAGGATTAAAGAAGCGCAGGATCGACAGAAGAGTTATGCCGATGCGCACCGAGTCGACTGTAGCTACGAGGTCGGCGATCGAGTCTTCTTGTGGGTTAAACCGCATAAGAGCTCGATCAAGTTTGGAAGGGAAACTAAAATCTCTCCTAGGTTCGTGGGACCTTTCAAGATTGTGGAGAGAAAGGGGCTCGTGGCCTATCGATTAGCCTTGCCTGATTCTTTGAGGCATATGCACGATGTTTTTCATGTATCTGTTTTGAGACATTATATTAGTGATCCCACACACGTGATTGACATGAGTTCCTTGCAGGTATCGGACGAGGGAGTGCTCATGGCTGAGCCGGTCTGCATATTAGATCATCGCGTTCGAGAGTTACGACGTCGAACGGTAGATCAGGTCAAGGTCCAGTGGGACAGTTATAGTCCGCACTCGGCGACCTGAGAGGATGCATACGATATGCGCCAATAGTTTCCATTTTTGTTTGATAGATAGACTTATGATATTGTGGTACTTATGATACTGTGGTACTTTTATTTCGACATTTATATTGAGAAACTTCAGGATGAAGTTTAGACCAAGAGGGGGTGTATGTAACATCCCGCTCTGGCGCACTGAGAAAACTATTCTTTGAGGACACTTGCTCGCAAGTGCTCTGGACTTTTATGATGTTAAACCATTTATCCTTGATTATGATGCGTTTTGATAAATGACATGATGTGTTTACTACTTTGATGTAGACAGGTGTTGTTGACTCAGTTTCATTGAGAGTGTAGGGTTTCGGACCTTGAGGATGCAGAGGCATCATTGGAACCCTTTGGACTCCGGATTGAGTTAGGGAGTGTGCTATTTGGGTTGATTTATTTTCTATGATATTTCATTGATTTGATGATATGATGTTGACATGTTCTGACACGATTGTTGATGATGCAGGCTAACGATAGCTTTCCGACCAGACTCACATAAGGAGTAAAGGGGCCACACATGATTTCCAAAGAGGTTGAGGAAGAGGGGTGGACAGCAGCCCTGCCACCGCCTACTAACACTCCCGCTGTGGCTCGAACTGTAGGTTAACGATTACCTAGTTCGAGAGGATCCATGATGCCGTGAGGGCAGAATGCGACAGTCGCTCACGATGATTCAAAGGGGCGCACAATAAGGCGGGGGCCTTATTCCTTAGAGCCCTTAGTCTCCCACAAGTTCACCTGGCGGAGTGTTGACTCTAGGGGTTATAGATGTCTACCAATCAGTCAAGTTGGCAAGTGGCACCCTTGGAGCACGTGGTGCATCCTGAAGGGCACGTCACGCAAAGGAAACGAACGAGGCGAGTGGCACCGTTGGAGCATGTGGTGCATCCTGAAGGGAACGTCACATTGATGTGGATGAAGGAAACAAACCTAAATAGCCCTAAGACAATAATGCCTTAAGAAATTCTTAAACAACTTCCCTAACCCAGTGTCGCCTAGTTCAAAATCTAAGTACTAAGTCTAAAACTTTTAGGGTAAAATTTTAGTCTAACCTTAAGAACAGACCCTGGAATAATAAAAACAATTTAAACAAAAACCCACCTAAGTAATAGTTGGGTCTTCATAAAATTCTGGGGGCGATGACGAGGGTAAGATTTAAATTAAAACTAATAGTTTTAAAATTTTACAAAGAAGAAATTAATTCCTAACTTGTGGAAGAACAAAAGATATTAAATAAATAATAAATGAAAAGATTAATTAGCGCTTTTACCTTTTTGGTTTAAAAAAAAGAAAAAAAAGAAGGGATTAATAAAAATAGGGAAACAAAGTGATAAAGGAAACATAGACAATTAATAAGTAATAAAATTATTTAACGTGCGGGAGTATAAAAAGTTATGAAGTTAAAAATAAAATGAAAAGATTAATTAGCGCATTTACCTTTTTGGTTTAAAAAAAAGAAGGAAGGGATTAATAAAAATAGGGAAATTAAGCAATAAATGAAACATAGACAATTAATAAGTTAAAGAAAATAATTTTGGAGAAACGCGAGGGATGAATGACACTTGTACTACAAAGAAATTTTGGAGGGTTTTCTTTAAAACTTAAAAATAAATGTGATTTAGGAAAGTTGGCGGGGCTCAAAACTCTATAAAAGAAAGGGGGATGAAGGGAAAAAGGGAGGGGGCTGTTAGGTATCCTTATGCTGCCAATTTTTGACTGGACTGATTGCTTGTGAGGAGTTGGGAATTTCTCAGCTTGTATTGGAGTGGTAGCTCGGCCTTGCGAGGTGAGCTGGGAAGCTAGGCATACCTTCTGGGTTTGTGTGGCCCCTTTGCAGCTCGGGGGGCTAAGGGGGAAGCAGAGTACCCCTAGCGATTGGCTGGAAGGTACCGGTGAGGTCTCTACGGTCGACGAGCGGGAGTGGCATGGAGAGCAGGAAGCGTCACGGAGCGCGGGACATCATCCGAGGTGGGCGAAAGGCAACGGTATGATTTTATTTCTGGTAGAGTAGAATGCTTGGATTTGATTCTTCGCTGTAATTTTGTTGTTGTATAATTTTTCCGTCAATGACCCACACGGTAATAGTTAGAATGCATGGTAGCATTTACAGGGTTGCGTTGTTATTATATAGATACGTCACGAATTCCACCCGGTCATTTACCTAGGAATGCATGTAAATGGCGTTGTGAATTTATGATTAGCCTATGATGGTATTCCTGGTAGTTGCATTGTGGTTAAGGGCCTTGCGTATCCCATTTCTGGCATGTGAATGCTGATCTGGACTGTGTAAATTATTTTTATTATTTAGTGTCTGGACTGTGTAAATTCATTTATTGTTCGAGACTGTGTAAAGTTTTTATTAAATTTTGTTCTGGAATTTTCCTGGTCTGCTGCGACCCAACCTTAGCTTTTGGACTGTGTTGGGGAGTCAATCTTGGGGTCCGTGTAATGTACTGTTCTTTCTTAAATCTCAAAAGTCGTTTCTTATTTTGGGGACCAGCACCTGTGCAGTGAATGCGTGAGGGGGATTCGATTTTTGTGTTGTGTAGTGTGAATGCTAAAATTAATGCCTGGTCTGCTTGAGTTTTCCTGGACCTTACAGCTGTGAGGCGTGGGGTGGTAAGGCGTAGTGTCTTGACCCAACGTCCCACTCGTCCTCGGCCCTAGGTTGAAAAATTTCTTTTGCTGGGGAAGGCATCTATTAGGGGTGAGATTTGAGATGATCGTTTACCACCGAGTTTTAGAATCCTGTCCCTTTACCCATCCCTACGATTCCTCCCCACCTTAATTTCTGGCCACGTCGCAACAGGATTAATCGCGTGTTCAGTTGTTGAATGTGTGAGGTTTCTCCTCTGCACACAGGCAGACACCTTTCTGGTTGCGTTGTAATGGGCGTTGTCCTTTACCCTTTTCGTTGATTAGTTGGATATTTATGACTTGGCATTCTCGAGCTAGCCTGTCATTCCTGGATTTTCTCATTGCAGGTTAACTCTGACTTTTCCTTCTGAATTTCACTCTGGCATCCTTCAAATATTTTTCCCCAACCTCTTTTACCTTTGTTGACAACATGAGAAACCCAGTCCAATTCGCGCCTTAATCGACGGCTTGATGTTGTGGTTCTGTCTTACTGTCCAGCATTTCAGTTATGCCTCTAACTCTGCCTCTTGTTCACGGCCAGTGCCCCTGCATTAACAGTTTCGTTGACAGTACCTCTCCAAGCAAACTTTTGTCATTGTTCTAGTCGATCCGTTGTACATAAAATCTCTTTTCACATTGACTTGAATGGCTGTTGCACTATCTAACTACGGTGGTGGTGCAATTTTGGTGGCTTAACCGAGCTTGACTAGATAGTAACCTGTGCGTCCGACTGCTCCAGCGCGGATCCCTTTTCTTACAACGCCTTACCTTCTCCCTGTAGCACTGTTAACTTTGGCAGCGTTGATTCTGGAAACAACGCGTTTTACTAGGTCGACTGATATAATATTTTTCCAGCTTTTAAACCCTAGCGTATCTCGGGCATGCACACTTTAGTGGCCCGCTTGGCCTCTGGCAGGCTCTCCCCGCTGCTCTCTTCTTTAATTTCCATTGACAACTTCCAGTGTTTAAGGCGTATTGTAGGGTGACAGAAATCCGGTTTTTATGCTAAGTAAGGGCGTAGTCATTGAATCTTTTAGTTGTGAGTCAGGTAATTAATTTTATGTTGCTGCTGTAACAAGTAAAGGTAGGGACCTTGATATTTTTATTTTCTGTACTATTAGTGTAAAGGTATCCTGGTTATTCCACAGAAATATTATTATAACTTGGAAGTAATGATAAGGTTAGGTTTAGGCGATAAAAATAAATGCAATGTCAGGGGTTGATATCAGATAAAAAGTAAGGTCTTTGTTTTTTTTTTTAAATTGCAATGTCATTTAATATCAAAATAGGGATATAGTTTAGTTATAAAAGGGTTATCAAATTCTGTTGTTATTTATGACCAATAAGGGTTATCAAATTCTGTTATTTACCATGATGGACATTGTCGTTTTAAATTGCAATATCATTGTAATATAAAGTAAGGATATAGTTATGGTATGGAAGTATTATCCAAATTTCATTATTATTCATGACCAAATTAAATGTAAGATCCTTGGGTTTTAAATTGCAATGTCTTTGGAACATAAAAATGATGATAACGATGATATGGCTATTTAGGATCATGGTATAGTAGTTTCAGTGTTGTTGATATCAATTAAAATGTAATTCCTTGTTATCGTAATTGCAATGTTGTTGTCAGATAAGAGGTGATGTTACGGTTAGATTTGGGTCATGTTATTGTAGTTCCAATGTTATCGATAATAATAAACTGTAAGGTCTTTGTTAAGTGAATTGCAATGTTAGTGTTATATAAAGTTAATGATAAGGTTGTTTTATGATAACGCTATTGTAATGTTCTTGTTATTGATAATATAGAAGGGTAAGGTTCTGGAACCTAAGAACAATCATTTATTATGATTCAGAAGGAGGGGGATTGAAATTAATTAAATGTACCTTAATTTAAGATTGGGATGGCAACTCGTCGAACTTAGAAATTAAATGGAGTCTTTGGTTTGTAACTAATGTCATTCTGTAACTAATGTCATTTTGTAACTATTGTCATTTGAGTCTTAGATAAATGACCTGTCGTAATAATGATTGGTTGTTACCGGAATCCTGCGGACCTGCGCATGCCGTAGAAGACGTGGTTGTTCGTTTAATTATTGATGTACTTGTGTGTAATATTGAGTTGTCTAGTCTGTGTGTGTGATTATTTCTTTGTAAGGAATCCAGTGCCGTATCAAGAGTCTCGGGCCCTTTAAAGGCAGGGTTTCCACTCTTGCGACACACCTGATAGAGATTACTAGTTTCTTCCTGAGCAGTCAGCCAGGAGCCTATCTGACCTTCTCTCTCTTCAGAGCAGAGAACTAAGATTAAACACCCTGCTTTCCTATGCATAAATAGTAAAATCTACTACTATGGATTCTTCCTTCTGTGTTCTTACTGTGCATAACCCAGTATGCCGTTAATTCTTGCAGTTACCTGTTGTGCGCCTTATGTCTATGGTCATTAATGTTTGTTGTTACTCATGGTGCGCTTTATGTCGTCTTGTTGTGTTCACCGTGGTTGCGTCCTGTTAGTCGTTGGGAGGCGACGTGAGTCCATTGTGTTTGTTCCCTTTTACACGCGCGCACACACCTTAAACAAAATAAATAAATAAAAATTTGCACCTATTAAAGAGTAGTTGTCGTAACGAAAATGAGGTTCGTTACATTGGTTGATAGTGGCAGCACCCACAATTTTATTCATCACCACATTGCCCAAGAAACCCATTGCTACATCCATGCTGTCAACAATTTCCAAATCATGATTGCCAATGGTGGTTCTATGAAATGTGGCAGGCGCTGTGAAAATATGTGTCTCCAAATAGGTGACTACCACCTCAAATCCCATATGTTTTCTATTGACATGGGCGGTTGTGACATTGTGTTGGGTGTCGAATGGCTAAGAACCTTGGTTCCCATTCTCATGGATTTTCAAAACTTGACCATGCAATTCGACCAAGGAGGCCACAAATATAAATTTCAAGGCATCACTGTGGTTTCACCTGAAGTCATAAGTTCTCATCGCATGGAAAAAATGCTCAAAAAGGGTCATTCTGGTGTCATTGCCCAACTCCACGCCATACAAGCCACAGAGACCCCACCAGTTCCCTAAGATCTCCAAGCCCTCCTTTCTAAACATCAAATAGTATTTTCCACTCCCCAAGGAATCCCTCATTCCCGCAGTGTCCATGATCATTCCATTCCCCTTGTCCCAGGAAGCCTTCCCCCCAATATACGTCCATATTGCCACCCCTTTGCACAAAAAAATGAAATTGAAAAAATGGTCCAGGAACTCCTTACTGTCGGAGTCATCCGTCCTAGTATGAGCCCTTACTCCTCTCCGATCGTCATGGTACTGAAAAAAGAAGGTTCTTGGCGAATGTATCCTGACTCCCGTGCTCTCAACAAACTAACCATCAAAGACAAATTCCCCATTCCTGTCATTGATGACCTCCTGGATGAATTGACTGGTGTCCAATTATTCACCAAACTTGATCTTCGCTCGGGCTATCACCAGATACGTATGAAAGAGTATGACATTCCCAAGATGACCTTTCGCACTCATGAGGGCCACTATGAGTTTTTGGTCATGCCCTTTGGTTTGTGTAACGCCCCCTCCACCTTCCAGAGCCTCATGAACCATCTCTTCCGCCCTTTTCTCCGTCATTTTGTCTTAGTTTTCTTTGATGATATCCTCATATATAGCAAGACCTAGACAGACCATCTTACTCATGTGGATCAAGTTCTCAGCCTACTCTCTCAGCACCATCTTTTCCTAAAACAATCCAAATGTGCTTTTGGTGCCTCCGAAGTAGAATACTTGGGTCATCTGGTGGGCAAGGATGGTGTCAGGGTGGACCCGAAAAAGATTGAAGCTATGCAAGACTGGCCGCCCCCAAAGACTCTCAAAAGCTTGCGTGGATTTTTGGGCTTCACAGGGTATTATCACAAGTTCGTTAAGAACTATGGAAAGATTGTAGCACCTCTCACAGCTCTCCTAAAAAAGAACTCTTTCACTTAGACCCCAGCAACTGCACAAGCTTTTCAAACCTTGAAGACGGCCATGTGCACCACTCCGGTTCTGGCCCTTCCCGACTTCACAAAGACCTTTGTGTTGGAATGTGACGCCTCAGGGAAAGGAGTTGGTGTTGTCCTTATGCAAGAGGGTCGACCTTTGGCCTTCACTAGCAAGAAACTGTCTGAAAAGAATCTGGGCAAACCCATTTATGAAAAAGAAATGTTGGCAATTTTGCATGCCATTGAGTTGTGGCATCTATATCTCTTGGGGCAACGCTTCCAAATTAAGACAGACCATCAAAGCCTCAAGTACTTTCTGGAACAACGCATTTATTCTTAGGAACAACAAAAATGGGTGACTAAGCTCTTTGGATATGATTATGAGATCATTTACAAGAATGACAAAGACAATGTCATAGCGGATGCACTGTCCCAGAAATATGAAGACGAAGGATCCCTTTTTTCTCTTTCCTTCAGTGTACCTGATTGGCTCCAAGCTGTGCGCCAGGAATGGCTTCAAGATCCCAAAAGTTCACATCTGATCCAACTACTGCAGAACAAGGCTTCGGTCCCATAGGGTACTCCTAGCTCCAAGATGAGCTTCGATACAAAGGTCGCTTGTATTTAAGTAAACAATCCAAGCTCAAATCCATAGTGCTTTCTGAGCTTCATGCTACACCCACAGCGGGGCACTCAGGGTTCACCAAAACATATGACCAAGTCAAACGTTCTTTTTTCTGGGATGGTATGAAACAGGACATCCATAAGTTTGTTGTTGAATGCGAGGTGTGTCAACGCAACAAGGGAGAAACAGTCAAATCACCAGGCACCCTCCAACCGCTTCTGATTCCCCCTACCATTTGGAAGGATATCTCTATGGAATTTATCATAGGCTTACCCAAATCGGGCAATAAATCAGTCATAATGGTGGTGGTGGATCACCTTTCCAAGTATGCTCATTTTTGCGCTCTTCCCCACCCATTTACTGCATCCACGGTGGCTCAAATTTTTATGGGCCAGGTCTTCAAGATACATGGCATGCTGCACTCTATTGTTTCCGATCGAGACCCAACTTTCACAAGCAATTTTTGGCAAGAATTGTTTAAGCTACAAGACACACAATTGCATCTCAGCTCAGCTTATCATCCCTAAACGGATGGTTAAACGGAAGTTGTCAACAAGTGTTTGGAAACATATCTGAGGTGTTTTGCCTCTGAAAAACAACACCAGTGAGCTCAATCGTTACCCCTCACTGAATGGTGGTACAACACTACATACCATACAGCCACTCGCATGACTCCTTTTGAAGAAGTATATGGACAGAAGCCACCTTCAGTTCTCTCCTACTTACCAGGTACCTCGAAGGTCCAGGTAGTTGACCAAACACTTACAGTCCGAGAGGATATCCTTCATACCCTTAAAGATAACTTGGTTATGACACAGAATAGAATGAAGCAGCAAGCAGATCAAGGTCGCTCAGAACGTCAATTTGCAGAAGGGGACCAGGTGTTTCTGAGACTGCAACCATATAAGAAAACTTCCCTCAAGGCCGAGCAGTGTCAGAAGCTAGCACCCAAATTCTATGGCCCTTACATAGTTCTCAAGCGTGTGGGACAAGTTGCATATCAGTTAGCTCTGCCCAGTCAGTCGAAGCTACATCCTGTTTTTCATGTTTCCTACTTGAAGAAGGTGATTGGAACCAGGTGCCAAATTCAAACCAACCTTCCAGAGTTAGCTGAACAAGGATCCATTTGGCTACAGCCAGAAGAAGTTTTGGACTAGCATGAGCATCGCCTGCGTCAGAGAACCATCAAGGAAGTGCTAGTACAGTGGAAAGATATGACTCCAGTAGATGCCACTTGGGAACCAGCTACCATTCTGCAGCAGTTTCCACATCTCAAGCCTTGAGGACAAGGTTGTTTTTAAGGGGGCGGACATGTTAAGGTCCTAACCCGCACATAGGTAGATCAATGTATTCGGATGTAATAAAGGTCAATATTAATAAGGCCTTTCAATAAAATAGAATAAGGCGGATGTAAGAAGACCTAATAGAAGCTTCTGCTTCTAGAAGCATCTTCCTCTAGATGCTTCTCTTAATAGACATATTTAGTATAAATAAGGGGCGAGGGTGTGTGAACCCTAGCTTGGAGATTATTGTAACAGAGCTCTGCTCGAATGGAGGTTTCCCCCTCGAAGAGGCCTATGAACATTTCTTTCTGAATCAAAGTACTTTTCTATTGCTATTTCATATATTATTTATGTGTATCGTGAAGATTATGCTGGATATTTTACTATCATTCTTCCATTTCTAGCATTTTATTCATGTTCTGCATATTTTATATATCTGGTATCTTGCATTCTCTCTGGCCTCGAGATCATGCACTCAAGTTAATGCGCACGGTATCTTAGGATGTGCACACTTCTTCTTTTAGTATGCAGCACATGTCTGCGCTATACTATGGAATGTGTGCACCAAACTAATTCCAAGGCTTAATATAAATATCTTACCAACTTATATAGATATGTACATTCATATTTACATTTATAGTTGGGGTTCGGCCTAGGGACATTACAATAACTACACAAAGCTTGGAAGAGAGAGAAGAGAAGGAGAGACAAGCTTTAAAGAAAGAATGAATTGTATTAAATGAATGAGAAAATGAATAATACACATTATATACTCTACACGGATAAAGGAATGTGTCATAGTAGTGATCTAGAGATATCTAGACACTCACTAACATAAACCAAAATAATATGCCACCTAGTCCTAGTTATTTGGTCCATGCAATCATCCGTTAACTGAGTACACATGTGGAGGTGAGAGAAACTCATGCAATCACAATATATGTGCCCTTTTGGACACAAGCATGAGACATGTTCCCTCCTGGTGAGAAAATCGAGGTGAACATGCAACTATTGGTGATAAAACCAAGGTTTCCATGAATGAGTAGCCTCCACTAGTCTAATTGAAGTGTAATTGACTTTGAACTGGAGAAGGAAGGTGCTATATTTTGTAGAAGGCACCCTAATTTGAAGGGAAATATTATCAAGAGAGAATATTCTCATTTATGGAAACACCCTCAACATTGGACTATCAACCTTAGGAAAAGAACTACCTAGGTGAGTGTGTAATATCTCCAAGAGGGTCTAGAACACTTAAAGAGTCCAGGTTTTTTGTTATTTTCTTTTGAGGATCACTATTTCACTGGTGAGGAAAATATGGATATTGGGACCAATAATTAAGGTGAATTTAAAGCATTATTCTTCCTATTGAATTGTTCTTTAGAGAAAAGTATCTTTCAACTACGGATCTATTTGGAGACTCTACTATGACTATCAATTGGATGAAATCCACACTACTAGTCTTTTGTGGATGGCATTACATTTGAAGGATATCTTTTCTCTTTTCAAACAATCAGTTTTACTCATATATTTAGAGAACTAAACAACTTTGTTGATTCACTATTTAAGGAAGCTTTACACTTCGCTGAAGGTTTTGTCTTTAGACTCTTGGTCTTATTTCAATGTTGATTTGTAATATGTCAAGTCTATGTACACTATTGATCATGACATATTTTGATTAGAACTCAGTTAAATATTTAAGGTTTTGGAACAAATCATGTGAAACATACTAGTAGTGGGTGTGTAGACCACAAAAAACTAGTCATATATTGTATGTGCATAAGCACCTAAAAAGTGTATTTTCAACTTATCTTAAATAGAAAGTATGCTATTTTCTTTATATATATATATATATATATATATAATTATAATTATAATTTTTTTATACATTTCATTAAGGTTATAGTTTTTCTCAAAAATTACATTTAAAATAAATTTTCATTATGTATGAGCTTGAGAATTTTGGAGAACACTATATGAGATGATTTGAAAATATTGGCAATTTAATTTTTCATTATTATTATTATAAATATAAAATTTACCAAAAATAATATATATATATATATAACAAAATTAATACATGTTTAATATTAATTTAAATATTTAAAATACTAAAATATAAGAAAAAACTAGGATTTTAGAAGACTAAGATATAGGAAAGAAATATAATTTATTGGATTGTCGTTTAGTACTTAGGATAGGTGCCTCTTACGAACTCTATCTTACAAACTCTAAGAGATGTAGAAAAAAAGTCTTCGTATCCAATTGGCAATCTTGATTAGACTCGTAATCCTCTCAATTAATAGTAACGTGTGCTCATTACAGTTTAAAAAAAAATGGAATTGACTTAAAACGAAGAGTAAACCCAAGCTCTTTCATTACACCATGACCTTGTTTGGAGAAACTCCCTTATAATTTTTTTGTTTTTTTATATGAATATGTTCTTGAGCTCTTTACATCTCCTACTTATGATTGTAACCAAGTGAAAGACTAAACGAAATACATTGTACTTTTAGAAGGGTTGAAGCATTGTTTCACACACAATGGTGTGGATACTTCCCCGGCGTTTGGTTGGTTTAATCATCAACAAAACAAACATTGAATACTCTAAATATAGTTTCAATTGAAAAATGTATGCGGTGAAGAAGAATAGAAAAATTGCATATCTACTCTAGTTGAATGATTATTTAAGGACCTTGGAAGAGAAATGGTTATGCCACTCCAAGCTCGAATATAGCTGCACACATACAACCTAAACATACCTTATGTGGTTAACACATAAGAACTAATATATAACTATCTACGAACTAATACATAACTATCTACTTGTTGCACTAAGAAAAAAATAAACTTAGGTGGCCAAATTGAATGTACAATGATTAATATAAAAAAAACATCAATAATCTAGATGTAAATTCAACACTCATAAAAAGGACACATGATATGGAGGTGAGGGGACTAGAGATATTAAATCCATAAAATAAGATTACATTGAATGATACTTGCCACATAATCCTAATATAAGGAGGATTCCCTTACCCTTCACTTCGCTTAGGAATCAACCAATATCGATCGTGATTCATTCTCATATATCTATTGAGCACCACGATTTCTCACATCTTACACCTTAAACTACAAGGTTGGAGATTTGGCATAATGATCTTATCACAATGTTGAAGTCTTTCCTCTCTCCTTCACATACTATTTATTTATATGGGAGAAACCTAGTTATGGGAATAGATATTTCCTTAAGTTGGAGATTAACCAAATAAATGTTTTTTGAGTAAAATATATGTTATTTAATTAGACATTAAATTGTCAACCTGGGGCTCGCAAGCTTCGAGGTTCCAGCATTGTATGTGTAGGTCTAGAGTTCTAATCTAGCCTAGCCTAGCTTAATCTAATCTAATGCCAATAAAATCAAATAATGAAGGGTTTTACTTTAATTTTACCGAGTAATCTACAATTATGAATGGTGAACTCATTATTCTAAGTAATCAAATATTGAATAAGAACAAGCTATCTTTCTTTAAAAACAACCGTTGATTATGGACAGTGAACTAATCAAAGTAAACTATCTTTCTTCAAAAGAAATCTATGATTATGGATAGTGAATTCACAAGACAAACCATCTCTTAAAAGTAATTATTTACCATACTTATTCAAAGCAATCTATTCTTAAAATACTTATTCAAAGACTCACAATTATATTTATCCTATGAGGAATGAACCCTACCTTTACACTGATCTCACTCACTAAAAATGAACAACGTCATGATCTTCTAATTAACAAAGAATAAAATCATTGTTAAAAAAAGATTAAAAATCAACTATTATCCTATCACTCTAATGTTGGAAAATACTCTGTACATAATTGATAATTCATGCAAGCCTATAAACTCATAACTAGTAAAAATCATAACTAGAGCATAATTCAAAATCATAATTCAAAATCAATTTTGATCATAGCATTCTAGTGTTGAAACATGATTAACAAATTATGCAAACCTATAGAAAGTATTTGAAGATTACAACTTAATAAATGAACATTGTCTAAATTTCTATTCTGCAGAGTAATTTACAGCTTTATGAAAAAGAGACATGATGGCATAATTAAACAGTTTATAAGCAAATAACTACAACCTGCAATCAAGGTGTTAGAAATCAAAATACAAACATGTAAACATTTCCATCCACAAGTGCTCTGTAATGCACACACAATTAAATAAGCGAGTTGCAAGTTAGAGAAGATACATGGGGATGTGAATTAAACAAGCAATCTGAAATTTAAAAAATATACGCAGTGAATGGAATTTAAACAAGAAATTTCGAAATTGAGGATATATGAAAGGAAATTATACAGATGAAAATATATTTACTGATATAAACAAACTACCTAGACCACTCGTGGGTCCCCTAGAAGGTCTTGGCGCTGCTTCAAGGTAAAAACGTAGTCACAACATTGATATTAATCACCAAAACACAGTTTTACAGCAAAATCGAGATGATGTCTGTGTGTATATATACAAATCTATTTTTCTTCCTGGCATAGACAACAGGTATTTATAAAAATTTTACATAGATGAGAGGTCGACCTCTAATCCTATCAGAATAGTATATGCATAAAAAAATCAGGTACATCATTAAAAATCAAATTATGTTGAGGAATATTTAGTAAATGCTTGAAACAGAGTGAGTAAATAGGCCATGGATCTTGGGCATCTTCAATGGTTGGAAGAAAATTCTAGTAGGATACCAAGAAAGAGGGATCCCAAGGGAGAAAAACCCATGTGCTTGAATTTCATAATGGTGCCCCGAGATATGTTGAACGCCAACTCCTTTGCGCTCCGAGTGTCGAATGGAGTGTCAGATGGAGTGTTGGATGGAGTGCTAGATGGAGTATTGGAGGGACAGATCGATGAGAACAAACTACTCTCAATATGTTTACAATTTTACGAAATGAACTGCTTGGGACCTAATTGGGATTATTGGGCACAAAACCCATTTTTCGTATTTTTATGATTCAACTTCCTCTTTCCATAAATTAAGCTTGAATTTCGCTACCTGGAACAGTGTCGGATGAAGGTCTGGATGGAAGGTCGGATCGCATTTTTGACCTGTTGCAAGAAAACAAGAAAAGTTAGATCAGTGTAACCATTCAACTGAATATGAATTAATCATAAAACCATTGAAAAATGATGCTTACACATACCTCGTGCTATTCTATGGCGAATTGATGCATAAAGCTTGATAATACCTTTAAAAATTTCTAAATAAGAGCATAGAATGTATAATTGTTGTATGCCAAAAAAAGGATTTGGGCATTGGAAAACAGTCAAAACATGAACCCAACGTTACTCCCACACCTAAGGATTTGCAGGTCCCTCTCCAAACAAAAATGGGTCATCCGACATAACTATACTCATGAAGGAGGGGGTGGATTGGCTTTAGAAGCTTCTCCCTCATGCCCTGGGGACTTTGTCTTAGGCCTTTTACGATGTTTCTATTAAATACTAAGACTCTAATTGGTGGTGGTCATCTGATCGACCAATCTCTAAAGAGAGTTTACTTTTGTTTACAGGATGACATTGTCATGATGCAAATGTCGATCCACAGTTTCTCGTTCTGCCAATTGTTGAAGCAGTTGAGCATTTTCTTGCTGCAATTTCTCAATAGTTGGGGTTTGATCAGATGGCTCAAAAGAGGAAGGCTTGGGCTCTTTGATAGATGAATAAGGTATATCAACTTTAGAAGATGGTGTAGGCATCTAGGAGGAAAGAGTAATAGCGTTTTTGTGAGGAAGACTTGGTGTGATAGGTTCAGATTTGATCTCTTTATTAGGCTTAGACTCCTTTGTAGATTTTATAAATTTAATTTGATCATAAAATGAATTTTAAAAAATACACCACTTAATTTTAAAAATGAATTGTATAGGTGAAAACTATCCAATAGTAAGCGGACATTCGCCCACATCACTCAAATTGGAATATTTCTGGCAGACATGGTGAACATGAGTATGGATAGGATGAGCATGGATAGGATTGTAACATCCATTTTTAGTTTTCTTTGTTATCGATCTGCAACTTTTATAGGGATCATTTGAGTGTAAGCAATCTTCCATTGCAAAACATAGATTAAGAAAAACTGTAAAGTATAATGCACATCAGGTTTATTAATTATACACATAAAATTATGTCAGCAGTATAAAGTTTAGCATTTTAATAAAAACAACTACTGATATAATAGACCAGATTATCATAAAAACAATATAACAGAATTTTTACAGAGATTCTACTTCATCTTCTCATGGATTATAATATAGATGGGAAGTGTTTATCATTTTTCAGCTCAGGAAACCCCTCTGCCACTCCTATGTATTGTGACACCTCACAATAAAAAATATAGGAAACCAGTCAATTCTCCCAATAGCCTAAGATTTACAGCTTGCCAAGTGTAGAGATAAATTTCACACATTATTCTGACGAGACGGTTAAAGTATGGCCCCACCTATAGGACAAAACATCCTGCATATAGTTAAGAAGAGGTAGGCGAGAGAGTCTTAGGATAGTCTTAAAGCTAGTTCCCAATGGAAGATTTATGGAGTTCATTGACCTTTTCTTAACCATGCATACTTCTTTTCATATTTGTCTACAAGTAACGTCGTACATTAGGACAATTTTAAATATTTAGGAATTTTATTTAGTGTTTGTCATATCAGCACCCTCGATAGGTAGAATGCCCTGCTGCCAACAAGCCTATTCAGTACTCCGACAGGTTTACCTAGTCTTACCACAGGCCGGTACCTGCTGCCAGTAGACATGTTTAGTATATCGACAGGTTATCCTCTTACACCCTTTTACAGGAGAGACTGGTCCATCATATTTTAAGATTTTTATATAAAGATTGATTTTTGGCAAGAAGATGGGGGGACAGCTCTAAGTTTTTTATTTAAGACTGGGATTATATTTATGTTAGAGGATGACTCTTCTTTATGTATTCCTAATAGATTGTCCTGATGTAAGGGGTACTTAAGAGGATGTATCCTATCTAAAGATATGGTATAATCAAACATTTTTAGTGTGTAGTGGATGGTACCATTGGAAAAGAACAGAAAGGTATCTTCAGGCTCGACTCACTTTCTTCTTTTTTAAGTTATAGTGATGTTTCCATGGCTAACCGCTAATCATACCTTCTTTCTACTCTTTCATAAATATAATTTACTCACCTACTTAGGGTTCTTGGGAAAAGTGTATGAGTAACCTCTAGGTTTGATAGAAAAGGTGTCACTTCCTTATATCCTCTAGCGGTGGAGGTTAATAGCAACTGTCATTAGAGATTATTTGAGAAAAAGGAAGATAGAAATCTTGCAAAAATATGGTTAATTCACAAGAAGCAATAAAAAGTCATTATTCAATTAATGCTTAACCAGACAACAAGGTTCGAATACAGAAATATATTTTTCAAAGGAAAATACTTCCCTTTTTGTCTCCTTGGAATTTTCCACTTGTTGTTAGATGAATACTTGCAAAAAAATTCTAAAACTGTTTGTCAAAAACCACACTCTAAGTATAAAAAATTGATGAGATCAATGAGATCAATTCACAGGAACATGTATGTTGGCAGCAGGCCTAAGTGGGAAAGAAAGTGTGCACAAAGAAGAATGACAGCTGGAAGAGAAAGAGTGGGAAAGAAAGCGTGCTAGAGGAAAGCAACAACTGGTAAGAAGCACAGCATGTGCACATGCAATAAGGAGGCGACAACTAGAAGGAAGCAAAGCATGCATGTAGAGAAGGTAGACCTAACAAAAGTAGGGTTAGGGTTTTTGTAAGGTTTTTTGTAAATGGTTGAAGAGCCTGATAGATACATATACAGATACGCAGGTATCATAGAGAGGTTTGGCTCGCTACTTTTGTAAAGGTTGATATGGTATGTAATGTTTTTTATTAGATGAACTACTTTTGAAAACAGGTTGAACTAGAGCAGAGGAGAGAAGGTAGATCTCAAGAATTAGATCACAGGCTGAGGAGCCTGGTGTGATCTAGTTCACCTTATATAGATCTTACCCATCTGAGGAGAGTTGTAAGTGCGTGGCGCGAGAATTGCAGAACTACCATAATAAGAGAGCCAAGAGCCAAATCTTTGTGGACGTAGCCCAAGAGGGGGTGAACCAAGGTGTTGGCCCTCGACCAAATTTTGAGGAATACTTGGTCATAGTTGACCGTTTGGTACTTTGACTGCCTATTGAAGACGAAGTGCATAGTGAAGCAGAGATCACGGGATATCGCCACCTTTTGTGGAACCTTTTTGGGTTTTTTGGGGAATATTGTAATGGGAAAGGGATGTCGGCCTTTGTTTAGGCCTTTTTCTATGCATAAATAGAGATCTAGTCCATGTAAGAAAAGATGACCTGTCTAGTCGATGGCTTAGTGCATAACTTGGATCTATGTGATCAGAATTTTGTGTGACTGTAAGAGCTCTGTGCGTGCTGTAATAAGTGTTGAGTGTCAGAGTGTGAGAAGGCTTAGTGCTTGGATCTACCCAGGGAAAGAGGATCTAGCAAGCTACGCAGATCTCTTGTCCTATGTGGGGTAGGATCTTGGAGGCTTAGTGTTGTAACTGCTTGACCAAGATAATATAAAGAATACTTTGTGGACGTAGCCCCAGGGTGGGGGTGAACCACGGTAACTCTGTGTATTGTATTGATGTGTTTGTCTCTCTCTTGCTAAGTTCTTTGATATGTTTAGATAGATATATTGATGCTTTGTGCTTATGAGATATGAATGCATGCTAGATATGATACATAAGATGCTAAGTGCTTAATATATTGAGTATAACCTGTTTATCATTGCTAAGTGCTAGATCTGAGTAATTATTGCGGTGTTGTGTGCTTTCTGCGAAGTGTATTATTGAATGTATGTTAGGAAATAACTGATGTTAAGTGTGTTGTAAGCAATATAATCACAGATCTATGTCCCAGATAAGGTTACAGACACCTAAGTCCTACAAACACCCCTGCCTCTACCTCGAGTGAGACTTTATCTGCTTCACAGGTGTTGCCAAAAGGGCCAGTAGTTAGGGCTTTGTTGGTGCACTCTTGAGTGTTGAACCCTGGGTCTGCCCCTATGCCAACAAATGGTTCTATTGCCGGGACCTAGAACTGTGATTGCTAGGAACTGAAGAAGAATAAGCTTTGTGTGAAATAAGATCTGTGCGTAGATCTTTTTCCCTAGTGCGCAGTGTTCTGTTTGACCTGTGAAGCTTTGTGCCAAGAAAGAAAGGTCAGATCTGAATAAGAGAGGTCAAATCCTAAGAAAAAGAGGTCAGATCTGCAAGAAAAAGGTAATATCTGTAAGCTATGTTCTTTGATAAAGGTAAGAATAGTTAAAAGTCTTAGATCTAGAAGCTTTGTGCTCTGTAGAAGTAAGATAAGTGAAATTTTTTGTTTTTAAAGCATGGATCTAGGTATGTTTGATAGATTATATCCTAGCTTCAAAACTAGGGCATTAATAGATGAAAGAAAGTTTGATATGAATAGATCTGATAAGTATAGTGATAGATATGTTATACCTATTCATAGAAAGAATTTTTGGACTAACCAATGGATGCGGGATCCTAGAAAGAAATTTTTGCAGGCTAATCGTTATGATCCTAGCACACAGTACATGAAAAGTTGGGGATCATTGAAGAGAAAGAGAGGATTAACTATTTGTTACAATTGCAGAAGGCCCGGACATCTTGCTAAGGAATGCCCTGGGTGAAGACACAGTTGTCTTTGTTGTAAGGCTATGGACCATGAAGTATTGGATTGCCCTAGAATGATTGCTAGGCTTGAAAAGATGAATATAGAGAAAGCAGGAGATCAAGAGACCAAGATTATAGTAGAAACCTAGAAAGAATCAGAAAATATATTGCTACAGATGAGAGATACCTTGAATGACCACCGACATGTTAGGCTATCAGAGATATTCAAGAAGAAAGAACATATCGAAGTGAGAATAGGAGACTTTGACATTGACTGTGTTTTGGATGAAGAAACATTGTTGAACATTATGACAGAAGGAACCTGGAAAGATATAGGAAGACCTGACATGACCCCTTCATTAGGAGGAATAGGGTTATTCAGAGGAAAGATGGTAAACCTATGTGGAAAGCTCACTTAGATATCTATGAATGCTCATGGAGCTTTGACAGAAGAAGATTTTGAGATTGTTAAGTTCATGGAGGACAGTGCCCCGCTTACTATGTTACTTGGTAAACCTTGGATTGAGAAAGATCAAGCTACGAAACAGGAAGCAGAAAAGGACCTAGAACAACAGAGACAAGAGTTAAGAGACTTCATCTACTTCGCAGGTGTTGCCGAAAGGGCCGGTAGTTAGGGCTTGTTGGTGCACTCTTGAGAATTGAACCTGGGTCTG
This sequence comes from Picea engelmannii, assembly GCA_009831015.1. Lineage (NCBI taxonomy): Eukaryota > Viridiplantae > Streptophyta > Pinopsida > Pinales > Pinaceae > Picea > Picea engelmannii. The sequence continues at coordinate 249,354 of ML790284.1, read as the reverse complement.
CCCCTACACCAACACAAGGTAATACCTATGTAATGTGATGAATGAAAGCATATCTTTGTCATACTTTTAGTAGTTAAACGTTATGTGTAATGAATGAATGAGTTATTATATTGCTTGGTTAATTGCTATTGGGATATCAAGAAAATATTCCATGGAGGTTAAAATATAAAAGAGAATAACAATAGTTTGTAACACAAGATATAATAAATGGTTCAGAATACAGATTCCATATCTCTCGCTCAATCCTAGGCTGTAAACACTTGATTCTTACAACCACCCATTTAAAGCCATCTCGGGTGAAACTGTGCAGTGCATTTTGTGTACTATGTTTCCTTCTGGTTTACTAGAAGGGCCGATAGTTTTAGGCTTGTTGGTACCCCGAAAGACACGAACCTCAGGTCAACAACGTAGGCAGTAGGTAAGAGTCATTCAATAAACCAACAAATGGTTATGTTGTCGTGTTAAGAGGAATAAGAGAGGACTAAGTAGATGAGATAGAATGCATGATAAAAGAATGAGTGAACCCAGAATACCACTGAGCCATTAGAAGGTAATGTTGAAACTGTGGAACCCCACGAAAGCAGAAATCGAAGGCTGGTTGAGAAATAAAGAGCTAGAGTTTTCCCAGAAAGACAATATAAACCCTAGCATCACAACTCATAAATATCTGGATAAATATGTGTTTACGGACTAAGTTTTTTTTGTGATTTTCCCCACCTACTACAAGAGTGGATACTAAGGTTGAAAGATAACCATGCAAAAAACCGGATCTGATAGCTAGATTGGACCCTAGTACAGGTTCAGAAGTTACATCAGGTGAACAAAAAATGCACCCACACAGTCGACTTTTGGCTTGATAGTATTGTGGCAGTCTTCACCACTTATTTTGCAATTGACACAGCGAAGTCATACAGCGCAACAGAGAAGGAATTTCTACGCGAACCCCGTGGAAGGTACATTCGATCACTATATACTTCTATTAAAATACTACTATATAACAAAGGGATAATGACAATGGAATCAGACATCTAGACTTCCCTGCGTGCATGGGGGAAGGGGGGAATCACTGACAGGGAGAGGAGAAATGGAAGAAGGTGAGGATAAAGGAAAGAAGGAGGAGGAACCCTTGGACCTGATCTTGATGGATGACGACCAGCTTAAGTGGATCTTGGTGTCATCAGGAACGATGTGTAGTGGAGTACATTACCAATATAAGGTGAATACCAAGAAGAGAGTCGTAGCCATGAGGGAGGGCTTGGCAAGCGATGAGGAAGAGTTAGAGGATCTTCGGGCTGTGGAGTAGATTGAGGAAATCATGCATGCAACCTATGAGCAGAAAACAAGAGGCCCAAGAACGGGAGGACAAGGCATCCATCCTTTCCATATTAATGTCAGTGTGGAACCCATAAACCCATGTGCGATTAATACACCAAAGAGAACACCACCGTTTAGACAACCAAAGTTTAGAGGAAGTCCGATAGTAAGCAGTACATCTACTGCAGGAGCAACAACTGGAGGAGCCAATTCAGGCAATACTAGTCAAGTATCTACACTGCGCGATGGAGGTAGCAGTTTAGTATTTAGAATGGCAGGACACGATCCCACTATCAGATTACCAAAATTTCGAGGAGAAGCAGTAGAATATATTGAGAAGAATTTGTTCATTTGTGCAAATATCTGGGAGGCAAAAACTGATGAAGATACCAAACTTGCGTAGCCAGTGATAACGCTAAGAGACCGCACACTAGACTGGTACATGAGTCTAGACACGAACAATGCCTCTGGGACTATGAGGACACTGGTAGACATTAAGAAGCTATTGATTAATGAGTTCCAGAAGTCGAGCTTAGAGGATCAGTACATGAACGAGATGATCGAGATAAGACAGAAACCATGAGAGTTTGTATGGGAGATTGAATAGAGATTCAAGTGACTGAAGGGGAAGTTAAAATACTTGATGACTAAGATGCAACATTGACACCTGTTTTTCAACTCACTACTACCACACTTAAAATATCCCTTACGACAGCAGAATTTTCAGACGTAGGTTGAGGCTCTACAGGTAGCCTTGTAGCTAGAAGAGAACCAGTACCAACAGATGGACCCAACTATTGAAGAATTGAAGGAGGATTTGAAGAACCTAACATTTCAGTTGAACCAGAATAAGAACAAGGAAAAACAAGAAGTCATTTGGTGCACCACATGCAGGACGGAAGGACACCACAAGAACGAATGTCCAAAATTCACACAGTATATGGCAACAGGAACTCCAAACCCATTACCACAGGGAAGATTATGGTGTGAAATATGCAAGAAACCGGGTCATGACCCTTATCACTACACGATGATGCAGAAGTACCAGAAAATTCCAAAGAATTCTTATTGCACCTTTTGTAAGTCAGTGGGCCATGATGACAAAGATCGCAAAACTATGGAGTTGATGTGGGAAAGAACATCAGACACATATAGGGTACAGGTCAAAATGATGACTGGGCAAGTAGCACCACAGTTCAATCAAACCCCATCTCCATACAACACTGTGCAGCAGCAGTATGATACTGCGCAATAACCATACAATAATGCACAGTCGCAGTACAACCTGGCGCAACCCCAGTATAATACCACGCAGTATAATCAGGAACCATAATACAACACACCGAGAGGGGACCGAGCAGGCTATTGAGGAGGAGGACGAGCCAGAGGAGGTTTTGGATGTGGCAGAGAACCAGTCACATGTCACAACTATCAGCAATCGGGACATTATGCACGAGAATTCCCACTGTCGCCAGCGACTTGTATGTACTGTCACACATCGGATCACGAGATAGAGGAATGTCCGACACTATTAGTAAAGATCCAGGAAAAGAGGAACCAGAACAACCAGAATGTTCAATGGATTTCAGCCGAAGCAAGGGAGGATGGTGATCCAGGTGGATATCGATGGCCACCCACCTTTTTCGACTGGCTCAAAACAGTTTTCTGGCAATTTTGGCAATTTACTATTTTTAGCAGGTTTTAACTTCCGGGGCCATTTTGAGGGCCTAAATGAAGGTTTTTTGAGATAG
>ML790284.1:231061-245795 GCA_009831015.1 Picea engelmannii | reverse complement strand
TCATCTTCTCACGGATGCGAGTAGCAGCCACATCTCTTCTCAGAGATAAGCTACCAACGCCCTAGCTAGTTTATTTCCATTCTGTCTGTAAGCATATTTCAGTCATTTGTTATTAATGAAATGAAGTCTTATTTCCAATGCATATCTGCGTTTATGTGTGTTTCTATATTTCATTGTGTTCCTACATAAATCTGGATCAGATGGACAGAACATCAATATAGTCACCCGTGGAGGAACAAAGACTGGAAACAACGCAGTCCGACAGGAACCCTCACATAACCAATGGGTAAAGAAGAACACCGAACCAAGAAAGCAGTTCAACGTGCCCAAAGAAAATGAGACTTTTAAGGAAGTCAGACAATAAATTCAGAAGGTGCACACAGCGTCGACTTCCACTTCGCAACTAGTCCATGAAGCCCCAGAATACGAAATTCCGCCATCAATGGATCATACCAACGGAACACCACCCAAGGGACAAGTAAGTACTATCAAAGACTTTTTTTAATCATGCATCAAAATGTTAAGTGATCCTTCATCTGTGAAACTATTGCAAAACATCCTAGAGAAATGTAGCAGTGAGACGGAACAAAAGCTAGAACCGAAAACTGTCAATCATCTACACACAAGAATAAGAACAAGTAGGGAATTTAGACTGAATGATAACATTGGGGATTTCAATATGGGAGACATCATACTGGACCTAGGATCCGAAGTGAATTTGCTACCCAAGAAAACTTGGCAATGTATGGGAGAGCCAACATTGGGATACTCAAATGTCCAATTAAAACTAACAAACCAACATAGGGTCCTACCAATAGGGAGATTGAAAGGAGTAATAGTAGATCTTGATGGAGTGTGCACTAAAGAAGACTTTCAAACCATCGAAATAATAGATGGCACAACGCCATACCTAGCACTACTCGATCTAGATTGGGCATTTGACAACCAGACCATAATTAACTTGAATACAAGGAAAATGACATTTGAATCCGGATATTACAGGGTCATAGCACCACTAGATCCATCAGAAGGGGAAAGGTTCATAGAAACCACTTGCCTGGACTTAGAGGAGATTGGTCATTTGTACAGAACAACTGCGCGCAATGAGGATTACGTAAACCCAAATGCAGACAGGGTACTCAGTTGGCGGAACATTATTTCATGCACAACAGATTCATACACCGGGTTAGAAAACTGGCAGCAAAGACTACATGAAGTATCCACGAGAAGATGTGCAAGAATAGAATGCGCAGTATGGTGGATAGGCATAGAAATCAAAGAGCCACCCAGTTTCCATGCACTAAATAATTTGGAAACATTCTTGACACAATATGAAGACGAAGTATTAGAGAACTAGAGGCTACTAGCACTAGATTTAGCACTCAAGGCCACACCCGCAAGATGGTGGGGCGCACACAAGGAGATTATCACAAACTAGTACCAATGTAAGTGGTTACTGCACATAAGGTTCGACACAGAACAGAAAAACAGTAAACGTCGGAGATATGAAGGACTAGGGACACCAGCGAAACACTTGGAGGAGTGAAAAACACTGTGGAAAATGACACCACTAGAGGAATCGCCTCACCACTTCATTCACACTTTAGAGGGCATACCAACAAATTGGTATATAGATCAGGAATTGCGCAAAGGAACTACAACATGGAAAACATTGCAACAGAACTTACCGTCACTTTCTCATTCGAGCATGAGAAACCCAACATAGATGGAATCATATTCATTGAAGAATCGGAAATAGAACTTATTACCGAAGAGAAGCAATGAAATAAGCATACAGTCAAGGAACTATTGTCATGTTACCATGTACAGGAGGAAGCACTAGACGAAGATGACCCTCGTGACATTCAAATTGAAGAAGTAGAAGGAAAAAAAGATGTGCAAGGACCACCCATAGAATCCCAAGTTATTTTGGCACCAATCAAGGTAAATAAATTTAACATCGAAACAGCTGAACATCTCAAAATGGCCAGCATTGGAGACTACTGGGATCATCCAATAGTAGAAAGCAGCACAGAGATGAAGGGTATAGTAGGAGAACTGGGAGAGATAAATATACCTCTCAGACCTGAAGCGAGACCGATTAGATAGCGACCATATAGACTGGACCCCATATATAAATAGAAATTTAAAGAGGAGATCTATCGTATGCTCGAAGCCGGCATAATCGAACCAATCGAGGAATAAAAAAGGATAAGCATGATGGTCATATAAGACAAGAAACAAGGAAGAGGGATTAGGATATGCGTTGACTTGAGGAAGTTGAATGATGCATGCCTACACGACCCATTCCCTACACCGTTCATAGATGAAGTGTTAGAGAATGTGGGGGGACACGAAGCTTACTCATTCATTGATGGATTATCAGGCTACCATCAAATTAAGATAGCACAGGAGGAAAGATACAATACCACGTTCGTGACGGAATGGGGATCTTACCAATATAAAGTCATGTCATTTGGATTGAAGAATGCACCAACAATATTCTCCAGAGTGGTTATCGCAACATTTAAAGAATTCATCCATCAGTTTCTCGAATTATACCTGGATGACTTCACAGTCTATAGCCTATTGAAAAACCATGTGGAAGTTTTACGCTTGATGCTAGAACGATGCAGATAGTGTCAGATATCACTAAACATAAAGAAATGTATATTTGAAACACCGTTTGGGATACTTTTGGGCCATATAGTATGCAAACAAGGGCTATTGGTGGATATAGCAAAGATCGCAGTTATTGTCAATTTACCAGTACCAAAAATAGTCTGTCAGCAATGAGTGACATTAGGACACATAGGATACTATAGGAAATTCATCAAAGGATATGCATAGATCACAACACCAATGGAAAAATTGTTAAGGAAGGATACAAAGTACTAATGGAACGACGAGTGTCAACATGGTCTGGATACCCTAAAGGAAAATATGGTCATTGCACCGATATTAGTATTTCTAGACTAAGGAAAGACATTCCATGTGCATGTAGATGCATCAGTGATAGAGAACCCACGAACTTAGAAGACAACTTTCCATATGCATAGTTATTCTTAGTACAGATTGTTGATGACTACTTCATAGATATCATTCAGTACTTAAGCATAGGTACCGTGCCGCAAGAATATACCACTGTGCAGAAGAAGAACTTGGTAATTCGTGTAGCCGACTATCAATTGATCGCAGGACATGTATATAACATGGGCACATATAACATTTTACGAAGATACGTTTTAGAGCACGAACGACCAAGACTTTTAGCAGAATCCCATGAGGGGTTGGCAGGAGGACACTATGCAGGAAAAGATACCATGTAGAAGGCACTCCGTGCAGGATTATGGTGGCCAACGATTTACAGAGACTCGAAAGAGTACTGTCAGGGATGCGATGTTTGTCAAAGGGTAGGAAAACCCAACAGAAGGGACGAGATGTCATTATGACTGCAAGTGGCATTACAAGCATTTGATAAATGGGCAATAGACTTTGTGGGACCAATTAACACACCAACCAAAAGAACAGGGGAAGGATACATCATCACTGCGATGGAATACCTAACAAGGTGGTCAGAAGCCGCACCAGTAAAATACTGCAGTGCAAAGACAGTTGAACACTTCTTATTTGAATAAGCAATTACTAGGTTTGGGTGCCCAAGAGTTTTTATGAGTGACCAAGGCACGCATTTCATAAATAGGACCATCTGTGTGATGCTTGAAGAGTTTGAAGTTCACCACCGGAAAAGAACACCCTATCATTCATAGGCAAATGGCACAGTAGAATCCTTCAACAAAATTATAGAGAATGCATTGACAAAGATCTGTAACATCAACAGAGACGACTAGGACCTCAAAGTACCAGCAGTATTATGGGCGTATAGGACAACATGCAAAAAGTTGACAAGGCACACACCATTCAAACTAGTCTACGGCCAAGAAGCAGTAGTGCCATTAGAATTTTTAGTACCCATCTTATGTGTAGCAACTATCACACAAATGAAATAACGCGGTGCAATACAAGAAATACTGAACCAGCTGTTAGCAATGGAGGAAGACCGAATCCTGGCAGGATTCCATCAACAAGTGAAGAATGCCAGAGACAAAGCACGACACGATCGACACATTAAGAAGAAGACTTTCAAGGAAGGAGATCTAGTATTGCTCTATGACAGCAAATCGTTTCAGCACCCAAGAAAGATGAGAATGCATTGGTTAGGACCATACGAGGTCAAATCTGTAACAAACGATGGAGTTGTACAGTTAATAGATTTAGCAGGTGTAGACCTCAGAGGAATGATCAACGGGAGCCGACTGAAGTTGTATAAGGACAGTTGACAACCCACCGCACAGTAAAAAAAAAACCACAGGATGCTCGAAACAAGAATGCAACAAAGGAAAGAACAACGATTACATGCCAAATAAAAATGAGCGAGAAATGGAAAGTCGGAAAAAGAAGGATGGCAGGACAACACTAAGTGAAGGCATGGCAAAGACTGATGGAACATCACATTAAGCACACCAACTGGAAACGACAAAGTAAGCGTAATGGCAAGTACGAAACTGTCGCAGATGCATTGAACCCACAATTATGGTGCATTAATCACATCATGGAGGAAGCGTCCTCGATAAGCTTCATGACAAGCCCATACAATACGTGAGCATGGAAGTAACTAGTCTATTCGTGAAAGGAGAACAGAGAGAGAGAAACAACAGCCTGAACGAACAAAGAGAGACCAAAAAGCTCACCAGAGTCCTTCAAACTCAACAAATGTTTGACACTCAACACTATGGCACCACCGAAGTCTATCAAACTAGGCCAGACAGCAGGTTCAAATCAGGTCACGAGAACCACTAGAAGAAAACGAGCAGCAGTAGTCGGAGATCGTCGATATTGATGTGATCCCATCCCCAGAGATAACACCGGTGAACTCTACACCAATGCTGGAATAGATTCAACAGCCACAAGCAAAGGCCATGAAAGAGGACACTCCAGCAGCGACGCAGGAACCTCAGAACAAGGAAGAGGAAACCCAACCGGAAGTGCAACCAGATAGCACTGAACCAACCGCAGAAGTTNAGGGAAACCAGATGAGTTGTAGGTACCCAGCCTAGGTCAACCAACAAAAGATACTATGGGAACTACCAACAGGGAAGAAACCAGGAGTTGTTGGAACTTTGTACCAGCCACCACAGCAGGAAGATAGAGTTCTGATATCGAGCTCACCTTGTAAGAAATTGGAGGCAGAAATTGTGCTACCGCTCATACCAAAGGGAGTACAGGTAGATCCGCAGCTACTGGGTCATGTTAGGAAGCTCAAGTATTCTTACCATGACGTATCAGACGAAACCAAGTACCCGGAACTTGCGCCGAGGGTTTTTATGCAGAACATAGTGGTAAACCAACTTGGAGAAACAATCAGCTAGCCACATTAGTGGGCAGTTGGACTGGAGAGAACAGGCATTTTAGGGTTCCTGAAACTTCCACATTTTGGTAGAGGCCAGTATGCGACAACATGCATTAAGCATCTATTAGCAGTCACACACGGAGGGGATATATGGCTGGACAAACCCATCCCCATAACTGTTGAGCTTATCATGCAGATAACAGGACTACCCAGTCGAGTTATGGATCTTGCGCTGATTTTGAACAAGAAATCCAAGGAGAAAGTGTGAGCAGAGAAAATGAAGAAGAAATATGGTATCACCAAGGGGACAAGAGGCATTATAATCAAACAGATCAACAATGCAGTGACACAATTGGGCGTAAATATATTAGCCTATAAACTATTAAGAAAATTCCACAAAGATGAAGTACCAGTGGGAGTCATCGTAGTTGCAGCTCAGTGCGCGGAAGGCACCTTCATGAGTTGGGTGCCTTATCGATTAAACTTGTTCCAAGTGAACTGCAAGGATGCGTAGGACCTCAGTACGGAATTCCATTAATCATGGTTTCTCACCCTCATAGCCTTCATGGGATGGCGGGAACTAGAGTATGTAGTTTTTTGTACTAGACCACAGCCAGTGGGAGCGAGATATCTATTACTGAGATCTGGGCCACAGGACAGGCATAAGAGGGAAAATGGAATCATCTTTGAAGCATACCTATGGGACATACAGGAATCTATCAACCGATCATGGAGAACAACACCAGAGGTTGTCGCATTATATGGGGACATCGCTAACTTCTGGGCTACATGTCAAGCCATGTGGATACAACCAAGGCAGGATCCAAATAAACAATGGCTACCGATGTGCTACTGCATCATAGAAGGTTATATAGACATGGTCATCAGTGAATGGCCTGATGCATGGAGGATCCTATCCATTTCCTAGGAAGTACCGGAAGGACCCACAAAAGGAGAGGCAGTGTAAGCGAAAACACAGCCTCCACAAATCCCAGTGCCCAAGAAACCAAGGACGAGCCAAAACAAGCCGACTCAGGAAAACAAAGGGTCAAAGCAGATAGGAACCCAGAAGGGGAAGAAAGAGACCAATGAATAGCCAAAACAAGCTAAGGGAGTGTAGGAGACTGCCCCAAATCCCATCACATAGGAACCAGGGGGAACTAAGAGACCGACTATACAGGAAGCAGGTGCACGCAAGAAATCAAAGGCGCAACGAGCATCATCGGACTACACAAGTTATAATAAATGGTTCAAAATACAGATTCCATATTTCTCGCTCAATCCTAGGCTGTAAACACTTGAGTCTTACAGCTACCCATTTAAAGCTTTCTCGGGTGAGACTGCGTAGTGCATTCTGTGTACTATGTTTCCTTATGGTTTACCAGAAGGGCTGATAGTTTTAGGCTTGTTGGTACCTCAAAAGATACAAACCCTGGGTCAACAAGGCATGCAGTAGGGAAGAGTCATTCAATAAACCAACAATGTATCTCGGAGTTATTTTATTAAAAAGAAAATGTAAAATGAGGTTGCATTAGATTTTAACCTAAACTAACAATATGCATCTTTTATTTATTATCCTACCCTAGCTAAAAAGAAAGGAAAATATGTATTCAAGAGTAAGAACTTTTCCAATGTAACCATGTACGAAGCAAGATAAGAAACATACCCATATCCGCATATGAAAAATTTACCGTAGTGATTACTTAGATATGAAGAACCAACCAACCTACTTGTTTTGGCATCATAAGGTGTTGAAGAATAGAACAGTATTGTGGCCTGATGACCTCTTGAAACCAAATTTCAATGTAATCTTGATGTTCATCAATAGTACTTTCTATGCTTTCCTTCATCATGCTATGCAGATCCTCTTCTTTTGGATGATTGATTTGTGCAGTACATAATGGATATGCTAAGATGCATGTTGAGAACTCTGCAATATCAGGTCTTAGTGATGGCTCTCCACCAGATGTAGTCCATAAGTTATCAACTTCCTCCACAGTTTGTCAAGGAAAATCATTTTGTATCTCATAGGACCTTGATTCTTCTAATATTTCTAGAGAGGTAGATACACTTTTGGCTGATACCAAAATATGTTCTTCTTGAAAAAAAAAAATCCCATCTGCTGCTAGGATTTGATCCTTCCTCACACAGGGATTAGTGTCTGGGGTTCTCAAAACACCCAATTTTTTTTTTTATTATTATGGCTTTTTTAAGATTTTAATCACAACAACCTAAAAAAGTGAAATACATATTTAAAGCATATTTGCACAAACAAAACACACCATGCTTGCAATAAATCACACTTGTAGGAAAGAAATCAAAGCATAAAATAAAATATGATTGCAGGAATGAAATCAAACTCACATGTGTATGAAAGTAAACACACTGGAAGGAAAAATAAACACACTTTGCGAAAGGGAAGCACACTTGCATGAAATAAATAAAACTTGCATAAAATAAATAAAAGAAAACACTCTTGCAGTAAAATAAGCACACTGGCAGGAAAACTAAACTGCAGGAAAGTAAACACATTGTGTAGGAAAGAAAGCACGCTCGAAGGAAAGTAACTTGCAGGAAAGTAAGCACACTCTGCAGGAAAGAAATCATGCTTGCAGGAAAGTAAGCACACTCTGTAGGAAATAAATCATGCTTGCAGGAAAGTAAACAAACTAAGAAAAGTAAGCGAACTTACAGAAAAAGTAAACACTCTTGCGGAAAGGGAACAACAAGGCTTTGGAGCGACCCATTAAAATGGATGTGTAGGTTCTTATCTCTCGTCTTAAAGTTTCTCCTCCCCCATGTTTTGTAATTAAATGAAACCTACCTACCTAAGCTCTAATCCCTTCACCACCTCCCCAACAACAACGCCAAAAATGTCGAGTAAAATTTATGCTATCTAATTCGACATTAAATTGTCAACCTAGGGATCATAAGCTTCGAGGTGCCAACATTGTATGTGCAGGTCTATAGCTCTAATATGGCTCTCCTAGCCTAATCTAGTCTAATGCCAATAAACTCAAATAATGAAGGGACTTACTTTAATTTTACTGAGTACTATACAATTATGAATGGTGAGCACATTATTCTAAGTAATCAAATCTTGAATAAGAACAAGCTATCTTTCTTTAAAAACAATCTTTGATTATGGACAGTGAACTAATCAGAGTAAATTATCTTTCTTCAAAAGCAATCTATGATTATGGGTAGTGAATTCATAACGAAAACTATCTCTTAAAAGAAATTATTTACCATACATATTCAAAGCAATCTATTCTTAAAATACATACTCAAAGAGTCACAATTATATTTATCCTATGAGGAATGAACCCTACCTTTACACTAGTCTCACTGACTAAAAATGAACAACATCATGATCTTCTAATTAACAAAGCATAAAATCATTGTACAAAAAAGATTAAAAATCAACTAGTATCCTATTACTCTAATGGTGGAAAATATTATGTACATAATTGATAATTCATGCAAGCCTATAAACTCATAACTAGTAAAAATCATAACTCAAAATCAAAACTAGAACATAATTCAAAATCATCATTCAAAATCAATTTTCATCCTAGCATTCTAGTGTTGAAACAGTATTAACAAATTATGAAAACCTACAGAAAGTGTTGGACAACTGAGAGGGGGGGTGAATCAGTTGTCACCGAGCTTAAACAATTATGCTTCTTTTAAAATATTTATAAGGCACTCAATGATGATAACAATAATGTAGGGAAATAAACAATGGCACATTTAGCATCAGTCACATATATGAGAAACACAAAAAAAGATATTTCCCAAGGAAACCCATACAACGTAAAAACCTCTTCTTCTTTATATGATAAGTATTATTTACATTCTTTACATTATCATACATATGAGTACCAACTCATTGTGAGGCTACAACCTCTGTTTTGCAAGCTGCAACTTGCTGAGAGCACCAACTCTCTGTTTTTCTCTAGCACCCACTAGAAGGAAGCACCAACTCCCTGGTTTCTCTAGCACCAACTAGAAGGAAGCACCAACTCCCTGGTTTCTCTAACACCAACTAGAAGGAAGCTACAACTCCCTGTGTTCAATAACCCACTTGAACTTATGAGGACAACAGTCCTTCCTAACACCTCCCTATCACCCTGGATTATGAATATGAAATACTGAAACCTATTACAGTGATATAGCGTTCAATAACAACTTACCAGTCTCATCACTGTTCTACTACATTTCATTGCTCTGTCTGCCTCACTACCCTCCTGCACACCAGACTTGTGCTGCCTTTTATGCTCAGTGCACCATGTCCATTCACTGCACACTTCCTCTTCTGTTCAATTCAGTTGCTGCACTTCCCTCCTCCTTCATGCATGAATCACCTTCAACAACAACAACCACAACAACTCCAACAACAACCGCAACTCTTCTCTGTATCATGTACTTATAGCTTCTATGCTACTTGTGCATGCAATGCGCACAATCCCTCTACCTTCTCACACCATGTTCATCTCCTCCACATGTCGAGTGCTCTGTCTGATCATCATGGTAACCCTTCAGCTTTTCTGGCAGTTTTCCCATGCATTCAACATCACTGGATGTCATGTTGAGATTCCTCAGCCTCTCTGGCAGTCGAGACTCTTCATCTTCTCTATCTTAGATGAGCTTATCCTTTCTGTTTTCAGCTACAGACTTCAATCCCCTTCCATCTGTCAATCACCTGTATCAATAATCCTCAATCCACTTGAAGATGCCTTGAGACTCTTCATCTTCTTTGGCGATCACACTCAGTCCTCTTCGAGTCCTCTGGCAGAGATCATAATTTGTTTTAGCTGTTACACTGAGAAGCGCAAAAGTAGCCCTTCGATCTTGTTCAACTTCTCCTGAACCGTTGGATTAAGGATAAAGAATCTTAAGCCTATTTCGCCATTTCGTAATTCGGCATTTCAGGATCCCTGTGGTGAAGCTTAGCACCTCCAGGTTCTTCCTCCATCTTCCATCGATGTGCCCAATGGCTATTACCACACGCTTATGCATAAAGAGCTTTCACGATTTCACATTTCATGAATCTGGAGATGAGGCATCTCGACTCTCCAAGTCGCGATCCATGAAACCCTGAAATGGAGCTTATCTGAACTAGGTCCTTCCTCCACGTGACCACAGGCGGTGACCACTATCTGCGCTAAAAGGTGCTACAAACTCATGATCTTCATCGACCCTAATCGACGGTCCACGATATCGAAGAATCAACGGTCCAGATATTTTTGTGATCTCATATCTCGTTGTTCCTTAGATGGAGGCTCTCGTCACTCCAAGTCGCGATAGGTGAAACTTCGAGATGGAGCTCAGATCGACAGTCCACGTTCTAGGTGATCTGACGGTCCTGATCTTTTCACGAATTCGCATCTCGCGGTTCCTTAGATGGAGGTTCTTTTGACTCCAAGTCGTGATGAAGCTCAGAGATGGAGCTTAGATCAACGGTCCAGAGCCCTTGGTGACCTGACGGTCCAGATCTTATCGTGAGTTCACATCTCGTGATTCCTGTGATGGAGGTTATCATCACTCCAAGTCGCGATACGCAAAACTCCGAGATGGAGCATTAACATGCTCTGATCTTCTGCCACGCGTCCCTCTTGGATCAACGGTCAAGATTTTATCAAGACTTCGCAACTCCATGAGCCTTTGTTATGCCTGATCAACGGTCCATTTTTTGCCTCAATCTAACGGTTGAGATTATTTCGTGATTTCGCATATCGCGAATTCGAGAAGTTAGGGAACCTGTTCCTTTGACTTTCCAGTCAACGACATGATGATCTTCCACCACACGTCCTCTTGATCAACTATCCACAACTGTCCCCGATGGACGACCAGGATTCCTTCACAGTTTTGGGGAGTTGGATGACTCTTGGACTTATCCACCTTGTAGCTTCACCATATCTAATGACTATTGAGCCTTCGTGGATACCCCATATCCTACGGCCCAGATCTTCTCGTGATTTCGCCACTTCGCGATTTCGCTGCTTCGTGATTTCGTCCACCTTTGCGATTTCGTCATTTCACGATTTCGTCCACCTTGCGATTTCGTCACTTCACTATTTTGCCACTTCGGTGGTGAAGTGTTTCGAAACTTCAACTCTCACTGATCTTTTCCATCGTTGTTCTTTCCATCAATGACAATCTTACTCCCAACTGTAAACCTTCCAACAATCTCCCCCTTTGGCATTGATGGCAACCCTGAACGGCTGTGCTAATCTATTTGGACCTCCAACCGTAGCATCCGATCCAGACAACTCCTTTTCTCCCCCTTTGACATCAATGTCAAAGAAAACACGCTCCCCCTAATCTATTGCATTAATTTTAGGAGGTATCAGATATGCAACCAATACAGGAATCCCCCTAACAGGATGGACTCTCTTACATGTGAGACAGGATAACACCCATCTTTTTTCTGAGATATTCAAATGGTGTCTTGGGTAGAGGTTTAGTAAAAATGTCTGCAATTTGTTTTGTGGTTGGAATGTAGTGGACCTGAACAATCTGATTGGAGACCTTCTCTCTTAGGAAATGATATTTTATTGGAATATGCTTGGTCTTAGAGTGGAATATAGGATTTTTAGACACACTGATGGCATTAGTGTTATCACAATGAATTGGGATCGATGCAGTGTATTTTACCTCCAAGTCTGCAAGTGTCTGAATCATCCATAATACCTAAGTGCAACAGGTAGTAACAACAACATACTCTGCCTCTATGGTTGATAAAGAAATGGAACCTTTCTTTTTACTAAGTCGGGCTACTAGGGAGTCACCCAAGAAGAATTCTCCTCCACTGGTGCTTTTTCTCTCATCAACACAGTTTTCCCAATCTGCATCTGAATAAGAAGTCAACTGAAGATTTTGATTTCTGGGATACCACAGACCATAAGTCATTGTTTCTTTCAAATACCTGAATATCCTTTTGATAGCTTGCAAATGACTCTGTTTAGGTGCAGCCTGATATCTTCACACCATTCCTACAACATGCATTATGTCCGGGCGAGATGTTGTGATGTACAACATGATTCCTATCATTAATCGATATGAGTTTTGATCAACATCAAGTGAATCATCATCCTTGCTCAATTTACATCCAGTTACCATAGGTGTACCCACAGGTTTAGAATCTTCCATTTGAAACCTTTTTAGCATTTCTCTTAGATATTTTTCTTGAGAAATGAACATCCCTTCGGGCCTCTGAGTAATTTGCAGACCAAGAAAAAATGGAAGTTCTCCTATCATAGACATTTCAAATTCAGACTCCATGGCAGAAGAAAACCATTGTACCAATGAATCCTTATTACATCCAAATATGATGTCATCTACATAGACCAGTACGATGAGAAAATTATCTTCCTCTGTTTTAATATACAGATTGTTGTTAGTTGTTCCTCTCTTGAACCCTTTGTGTTTGAGATACGTATCCAGTCTGTGATACCAGGCTCGAGGGGCTTGTTTTAAACCATATAAAGATTTCTTCAACTTGCATACTAAGTCAGGGTTATCAGACAGTTTGAAACCCTCTGGTTGTTCCATATATACTTCTGCACTTAAATCTCCATTTAGAAAGGCTGACTTGACATCCATTTGGTAGACTTTAAACCTTTTATGACAAGCATAGGCAAGAAACATTCTGATACTTCTAATCTTAATATGGGCGCAAATGTTTCACTAAAATCCAGTCCTTCTATCTGAGCATAGCCTTTACAGACTAACCTTGCTTTGTTCCTAATAACTTGTCCTTGCTCATTCAACTTATTCTTAAAGATCCATTTGGAGCCAATGACTTTTTTACCTTCAGGTCTTTGAACCATCTCCCACGTATTTTTTTTCTCAATCTGATCAAGTTCATCATTCATTGCTTTTACCCAATGATCATCTCTCCTGGCTTCATTGAAATTCTTGGGTTCCAGCATGGATATGAAAGCTATATGAGATTGTTCGATACTTTTGATTAGCTTTCTCCTGGTTTGTACACCTTTTTCTTTTTCTCCAATTATTTGACTTGTAGGATGATTCTTTTGAATGATTTTGGAGGAGGAATTTGAAGTTGACTGCTGATTTGAGTCTGTATGAGTGTCTGAGTCTTCATCTGATTCATAGTCTTCGTTTTTTTATTCTTGGACCTGTTTATCATCAGCTTCAGCTGTGTCTTCTATAGAAGACTCATTTCTGTACATCTCTCTTGCTGGGATTCCTTCATCAACTTTTACATCAATACAGTCAACCATTTTATGCAGCCTCTTATTATAGGATCTGTATCCTTTACTGTTTGTAGCATACCCTAAGAAGATACCTTCATCAACCCTGTCATCATATTTGCCAAGGTTTTCATCAGTATTCTTTATATAGCATTTACTCCCAAAGACTTTGAAGTGTTTAATTGAAGAAGGTCTTCTAAACCACAATTCATAAGGTGTCTTGTCACTTTGTGGTCTGAGGTGGGATTTGTTAAGAACATGGACAGTTGTGTGTATTGCTTCTACCCAGTAGGTTTGACCAATGTTCTTCTCATTCATCATTGACCTGGCCATTTCCTGCACTGTTCTATTTTGCCTCTCAACTACTCCATTTTTTTGTGGAGTTCTTGGGATTGTGTATTTTCTCTTGATCCCATGCTCATCGCAGAATTCCTTGAATTCTCTTGACATAAATTCTCCTCCCCGGTCTGATCTTACTGCCTTTAACCTCTTCCCTGTTTGAGTCTCAGTTAAAGCCTTAAATATTTTAAACTTCTCAAATGCTTCAGCTTTTTCTTTGAGAAAGGCAACCCAAGTAAGTCTGGAGTAATCATCGATAATCAGCATGAATTAGATTTCTTTCTCTGTGCCTTCTTGTCTTGATGGTCCACATAAATCCATATGAACTAGTTGGAGTGGTTTTTTAGTTGAAGTAAAACTCTTGGACTTAAACTGTGTCCTGTTTTTCTTCCCTACTTGGCAGGGTTTACGCATTGACTCTTGGGGCTTTGATATCCTCGGAAGATCTTTTACTACCTCAAGTTTTTTGAGTTTGATTAAGTGGTCAAAGTTTAGATGTCCAAGTCTCCTATGCCATAGCCAGCTTTCATCATGTCTGCTTTGATCACATTCTTCTCTATTTTCTTTCAGCACATATACATTATTTTATGTCCTTATGCCTTTGGCCACCACTTGTCTTAAGGTTACAGATTTTATCTTGCAGTCCTTAGATGTGAACACCACTTCACATCCTCTGTCACACATTTGACTTACACTGAGCAGATTATGTTTCAACCCATCTACAAGGAGAACATCTTGGGCTTTTCCTTTTCCATTACTTAAG
>ML790284.1:212911-225164 GCA_009831015.1 Picea engelmannii | reverse complement strand
TTTGTAGTTCTTAGATAATAAAGAGGGATCACCTTTGTGATTATGGGATTAATGAATGTAACTCATGATCACAAGGAAAAATAGGACTTCGTAATAAAATATTATGAGCTAAGTGTTGCATTTTTTGATGGAGAAGTTAGATAGGATGATGGAAAACCAATGTTAATGATTGAATGCTTGAATTGGTACAAGTTGATCATGTTGATGTGATAATGTATTCCCCTAATGTATGAGGTCAATAAGGAAATGGATTATTGATATACATTATGCATTTTTCTTCTAGAGATAAGGATCTTGGTCCATAAAGTGTCAAATCATTACAAACGTGAAAGTTGGAAAATCATCAACAAAACATGAGTTAACATCAATAAAAAATCTCTACACACAAGGTGGGAATACCCATGCTCAAGTGAAAATAAACATGGCCATCAAAGAAAATACTCTATGGATGCATGGAATATATAAGAGTGATGTCATGGACATAAACAACAAACAACAAATCCATGTATACAAATAAGTCATCATATCCATGAAAATTACATAGTGTATATATTAGGGACCTAACAACCATAACCCCTCACATAGGTAGAATAATATATATTCCATGTAATAAAGGCCAACATTAGTTAATAACTCCTATTTAATAACGTGAAAAAGTCTAATGTAAGAAGACTTAATAGAAGCTTTCACTTCTAGAAAGATCTTCCTCTAGAATGTTCTTTAGAAGATAGAATTAATATAAATAGGAGTAGAAGGCATGAGAAAGTCTTGTCTTGAGAATTATTGTAATATATTTGCTCTGCTAGAGGTTTCCTCCTCAAAGAGGTGACTGAACTTGAATTTCTATCAATAAAGGTATTATCGTTGGTGTTGTTATTCTCTATATTTTTTGTTTAACTAGTATTTGCTACAATATTTATGTTTCTACTTATTATAACACAGTTGGTCCTTACAAGTGGTATCTGAGCTCTTTCCTCTACATAAGTTGTGGGAATTTCTTCTTTCTGAGTAGAGACATGTATTGTCAGCATCTTTAAAGCACAAAGATATGTCATTCAATACGTAAAATTGTATTTGGGGAAGACTACATGTAGGAAATATAGATGAATTCATGGGGTTAATCAAAACAAATGTTTCACCTTGTTGGAAACCTATGTAACCCTCTTTTGGTACCCCTTCAAGTAGTATTGCATTAGAAAAAAATTGTGCACATCCATCACTCCCATGTACCATCAGATATAACAAGAGTCTTCTAGGTCTCCTAAAACTTGTAGCATCCCCAGCCATCAACTGGGCTATGCCACTTAAAATTTTGAAATATGATACTAATTGAATTCATAAAAATACTCTACAAATGCATAGATTCATACACAATAATAACATAAATATACATGCATCTTACACAAGAAAAACCCATAAACATAATTGCATAAATATCAACATGACACATCAATAAAAAAAAATTGACACTTATCTTTGATAAAAAGAACACCAACTGTATGCAGACCTTCCACGTTCCTCCCACCCTTAGACAACACTGCTCAAAATTCTCAGCAGTGGGTCACCCTCGAGTTGGGGATTAAAATCCACCTAGGAAATGGAATCATAACTTGGGATAAGGTCTCCCATACAACATAAATATCATAATCAGGTGCCAACTCAATCTAATAGCCTACAATACCTCATTCCCCACATGCATGTCCCACCCCAAGAAGTGTGCCCTTTCTCTGCTCAACAATCCTTTGACTACCCCACTTCCCTTTCAGAGCTTCAACAACAAGCCCGACAAGAAGCCTCAAATCCATGTATATGAAAATTGGAACCTTGGTAATTAATTCCCAACAATTCTCTCCCCTGGGGAGAACGCTCACAGGCCTGACAACCTATTTCTTCAATAGTCCACGGGCCTGCAAATCGGCCTCTTCCACTCCAAATATTTCGTGGTATAGGAACAAGTATAGGTATGGGTACAGTAACCAGCATGGTAGGGATGGTAGCTCAATGAGTGAAGGAATGAAGATAGAATGATAAGAAAATAAACTAATTCCAAACTATATGTATGCATTTTCCCAACTTTACACTTGTCATGTTGGGAGCTACCTTGGGCCCACTTGACCCCCACTTTTCCCCATCCATAAAACTTAGTATAAAATAAATATCCATACTTTATACTTTAAGGAATATTAATATAATATTCCTTTTGGCTTAAGCCCCCATAGCTTAGCTCATTTTCCTAAAATTTTATCCCCATTTCCATATCTAGGGGATTTTACCCCCCCATACTCTTTTTCATGGTGGGTTTGTAGCACTGATTTGTTTTCATTAAAATTTGTGTGTGATTACATACTACAATGATGGATCACTGGCCATTTTATCATATGGATCCACATCCTAATAACCACATAGGAACTATGACCTAAAAATGCATATACATGAAGGCACTCTGGCCCAAAATATCCTTGCTCACGAGCCTATGTGTTCATTTACATTTATATGTACAACTGGGGTTCCACCTAGGGGTATTACATTCCTCTCCCCCTTATTTATTCACTATTCTCGATGTAGTATATACAAATATACAATCAAAACTTCAAAAGTATTCAAAACTATGTTGGTATTCTTCCCATGTTACATCCTCATGCTCCCAAATTGCATCCTCATGACTGCACCAGGTTCATTAGACCTTTATTATCCCTATGGCTCGATTTCGGAGCTGCTTGATATTCTAGTCCAATGTGTAAACTGATTTCACTTGAAATTTGTCTTCTTGCTCCACCTGGATCACATCCAATCAATGACATGATTAGCATCAGGTACATACCTTTTAAGAAATGATACATGGAACACATTATGAATGCGCATTAATGTAGGTAAGTAAAGCATGTATGCTACAAGACCAATCCTCTCCAGGATTTCAAATGACCCACAATAACGAGATTCCAGCTTTGAACAATTTCCCAACTTCCAGGAACTTCTTTTGGCTTTTACTTTCAAGAACACATGGTCCCTATGAGTTATTCCCATATCAACATAGCTTTTCTTCCTGCCATGGGTATCCTTTAAATTATGTTTTGTTCTCACCAATTGCTCTTCCCTTTCCCTGAGTAATTCTATTCCAACCACTGCTCTGTCTGTTGGGTCATCCTAGCTCACTAGTGTGTTGCACTTTCTTCCATAAGGTGCCACAAATGGGCTCACCTTTAGAGATGCTTGATACTCATTGTTATAAGAAAACTCCACCAAATGCAATTAATCCTCCCATTTGGATGGTTTATCCATCACATACATTCTCAACATATCTTCAATCAATTGATTCACCCTCTCTATTTTCCCATATGACTCTAGATGATAGGTTGTGCTAAAGTTCAATTTGGTCTCAAATATTTTGAATAATCCTTTCCAAAAATTTGATGTAAACTTGGGATCTTTGTTAGATACAAATGTATTAGGAATACCATGCATCCTAGAAATTTCTCTCAGATAAATATCAACAACATTGGTTTCCTTTTGAGTGAGTTTTACGGGAATAAAGTGGGCAGCTTTAGTAAGCTTATCCACCACCACTATGATGGAATCATGTTGCTTGGTTGTTATGGGCAGCTTGGTGATTAAATCCATTGTTATAACTTCCCATTTACACTCAAGAATGGGTAATGGTTGTAGCATACCAGTTGGTTGTTTGTGCTCAACCTTGACCTTTTGACATTCCAAACACTTTGCAATAAAATGACCAACCTCTTTCTTCATACCTAGACAATAATATCTACTCTTGACAACTGTAATAGTTTTATGGTAATCGAGGTGCCCAACATAAGGCACATTATTCATTTATGTTAAAATATGATTTTTCAATTCCTGAGAATTTGGCACATAAAGTATGCCCCTCTACATGATAATTCTAGCCTTTCCCAGCTTATATTCTTCACTTTTCTGCTACAAATTACCTTGCTGAAAATTTTCATTTACCTCCATGTATTTATGATCTGATTTTGCAGCCTCTAAAATGTTTTCCTTCAAATTTGATTGGTACATGCTAATGGTTTTATCATGCATCTCATGCACTCTCCTGTTGAGTGCATCAACCACCTTATTATCTTTATCTTTGATATGCATTATATCAAAGTCATATTCACTAAGGAATTCCAACCTTATGCTTTTCCTGACATTTAAATTTGATTGTCCAAACAAATATTTTAGGCCACTATGGTCTATCCTCAATTCAAATATTTTCCCCATGAGGTAGTGCTTACACATCTTCAAGTCATGAACTATGGATTCCAATTCTAAATCATGAGTAGTAAGTTCCTTTCATGCTTCTTTAATTTATTTGATTCATAGCATACCACATGCCCATTCTAACTAAGAACTCTACCAAGTCCTTCCTTACAAGCAGCAGTGCATACAATGAAGTCTTCATTTGGATTAATAATCTTTAATATTGGAGCACTTGTTAGTAATTGCTTCAAGTGTTGGAAACTCATTCCACAATATGATGTCCACTCAAACTTCGCACCCTTCTTTTGCAAGGAAGTGATTGAGTGTGCAATATTTGAGAATCACTCAATGAATCCTTTGTAGTAACTTGGTGGTCCCATGAATGATCTCACCTCAGAGACATTCCTTGGTGTTGGCCACCCCTCAATGACCTTTATCTTTTATGGGTCCGCTATTATTCCTTCCTCTAAAATGATATGGCCCAAATAATGAATTTACTTCTGGTAGAATGATCACTACCTTAATTTGGCATACAACTAATGCTCCCTCAATTCCTGTAATACCATCCTCAAGTGTTTCTCATGCTCTTCCTCAGACTTAGAATATATAAGAATGTCATCCAGGAAGACAATTAAAAACTTATCTAAGTAATCCTTAAAAATACCCTTCATTAAACACATGAAGGAAGTTGGTGCATTTGATAACCCAAATGACACCACTGTGAACTCATAATGACCTTACCTTGTTATGAAGGAAGTCTCGTTGATTTCTTCTTCTTTAATTATTACCTGATGTAGCCTGACCTAAGATCAATCTTGGAGAATATATTAGCATCTTTTAGTTGATCAAAGAGGTCATCTATCCTTGGAAAATGATACTTGTTATTCACAATTACCCTATTCAACTACTTGAAGTCAATGTAAAGTCTCAACGTTCCATCCTTTTTCTTCACAAATAATATTGGGGCACCCCAGGGTGACACACTTGGGTGTATATACCCTTTCTTGAAAATATCTTAAAGTTGCATTTGCAATTCCTTTAGTTCTGGTGTGTTCATCCTATAAGGGGTCTTGGATACTCGGGTTTCTCCAGGAATCATATTAATGGATTAATCATTATCTCTCTTGGGTGGTGATCCCAATATTTCTTTAAATATATCTTCAAACTTCTTTAGGACTGCATAATATTCAATACTTATCACCTTATCTTTAGGTGTCTCTTCCATATGTGCTACAAATATTTGACACCCTTTCCTAAAAAATTTCTTCAACTGCAAGGATGCAACTTCTATGTTGGCTACTTCCTTGTGAATTCCCTGAACTATCTTCAAGTTCCCTTCCTCATCCAAGCAAGTAAAGGCCTTATTATAACAACCTAGGATAACATTATGCTTGTCCAACCAATCCATACTAATGAGGCAATCATGAGACCAAAGTTATGATATTCAAATCTACTCTTGTTTAGATTCCATTCATGTACATTGGACATGCCTTAACCATCTCATTAATTTTCCTTTAGCTCCTGTATTTAGCTGCACTAAACAAGGTTTTTCAAGCTTGTTTCTTGGAAATTGAAATCTTTCCACCATCTTAGGATCTAGATAACTATGAATAGCTCATGAATCAATTAAAATACCAATAGGTTGGTTATTGATATTACCTTCCACTTCAATCCTATGAGACTGGAAGCTAGCTTTGTTGTTATCCAGAGCTGCATAGATCCTTGGTACATTTATGCCCATGTCCTCCACTGTATCAGCATGCTAAATATTATGAAAAATCCTCACTTTTTAAGCTCTATGAGGACAATCCTGATGCATGTGGTCTCCCCCACAACCCCAACATTGAATGGGTGGTTTCCTTGCTATTTTCCCCATTGTCTCTATCATTCTAGGTTCTTTAGAGGTTGGATCTCCCTGAGAATTATTTCTGAAGAATGGTGGCTTGGTCCCCTTCTTCCTCTAATCCATATTACTTTTCTTTTTCTCTTTCCACGGCTTTGGGAAAGTTGGTCGTGCTCTATGTTGATCATAAATGCATTTATCCCTCCTTATGGTTTCCTCCAGTGTCTTGGGATCATCATACTATATATTATCATTGATAAATGATGGCATCCCACTCATGTACGTATGAATCTTAACTTCTTCATCCTTGATGAAAGAAACATATTTCAGCAGTTCTAAAAACCTCCTTTCATACTCATATATGGTCATACTCCCAAGCTTGAGTTCAAAGAACTCCTTCATTTTCTTATCATAGTATCATTTGGTTAAGTATTTATTTTGAAAATACCTCTTGAATTCCCTCCAAGTAACCCTGTTCTCATCAATGTGCTTCACCTGCACAAATTGGTCCCACCACATTGATGTTTTTCCTTTGAGATGATAGATGGAGATTCTTCCTTCTGCTTGTGAGGAGTAGTTATGTAATTGGAAGTACTTCCTCATTCCTAGAAGCCAGGTCTCTGCATCCTCATCCTTTTTGTGTTCACCATCAAATGTAGGAGGCTTGATATTATTCATATCTCCATGCAGTTCATCTACCCCATACCTCCTCTTATTCTTTCTAAGATGTGATGGACTTGAACTATTGTGTAATATCCTAACTTAATGCTTTCGTGAGTGTTTTTTATGCTTATCAACACTTATTTCTTCTCTTCTTCTGTTATGAGACTTATGACTCCTATATTTTATTGATTATGTTTGCTTGTCCATCTTCTTCTCTATTTTTTCCAAGATCTACATCAACTTGATGTTGAATCCATCTTTCGTCTCTTTATATTTCCTAAGCTTCGCATTATCAACCTTATAAATTTCGATATTTTTTTGTAGACTCTTGATGGTATCCAACAAGTTCATGCTCTCCTCCTTTCCCTCTTTGTGTCCATTGGATTCAGTTCTTTCATTACCCATGCTGACATATAACCCCCTAACTTCCTCTTCTTGGTTTTAACTCCTTTGTGAATCTTTCATAGTGTTGATCTTTGTACTGATCTTGTTTTGATCTAAATTTTGTTACTCTACAGAATGTGAAAGCAACAAGATTTGTTAGACTAAATAATTTAATAAATTCATGAAAATTATGTACAATTTTGTTCCAGTAATGCATCAGAATTATTTCTTTTGTCTCCTTGTAAAATCAATTGTCCAGATTAATTTTCTGGGTGGATATATAGACTATTATTTCCAATACCTTTCCAACTTCTACTTCCTTTCTCAATTCTGATTCTTGAGCAAAATGAGATTTTCATTTAAATATTACCCATTAATTCCTTTTTCTCACCTCTCATCTAGGTTCAATTCTTAATTGTGCATATGCATCCTTGCACATGCCCATTTGGAGTTTTGGCAGAATCCAAATTGGGTTCCTTCATAAACATATTCTGGATACTTTGGAGAATTTTCACCCCCATCTGAGCTCCAAGATGCTAGATACAACCTGTTGAAGTTTCAGGCCAACCAATATTTTTATCATTGAATGCTACATGTACCTTCTAGGCCCTATTAAATTTTTTAATGTGCCAATAAATTTAATTTGAATCCATGGCTATCATCTATGGATCAATAGATTTCCATAGACTGATCTTATGCCTCAATCTGATTCCGTAGCAGGAAGTTATGTCCCTCAGAAGTTAATTGGGGCTTAAAATTTACTCTCGATTGTTTGGGATGTATTTCCCCCATCCTAAATATGTTTGACGAATGGAATACACAGTTAGAAAAATATTTCCAAGAATTTTCATTTGAGCTACATTTATGAGTAGCAAAAAACACTATTTAGGGCATCAAAAATGCCTTTTAAAGTCAACACCTTGAAAAAAACTATAAATTTCCAATAATGTTTAGTAATTTATGTGAAATTTAGTTGACTTTTACTGACTTATATTCTGACATGGAATCTCGAGTCCACCTGGAACTTTGGAGTGGTTCCTAGTTATCCTCCGACCACCATGGTATTTCCCTATCATCCCTTACCTCCACGATGCACACACTACATATTTCAGGCCCCGTAGATCCTTGCCTGCCAACATGATTCCATATCATTGAGTCATGGGGATGGGTTGGCCCCATTCCCTTCCCATAACTCTGGGCACGTAAATTTTCCCATTATTTTAATCCAATGTTCATCTTGCAGAGGATGTCGGTAGTGATTAATGACTCACGCCCCATTGCAGACCCCTAACCTATCGAGCGTTAACTAAGTGGGGAGGGGTCACAAAACCTAACCAAGGTTAGGGACCTGGTGACATGGTTTTCATTAGTGGATTCTAACCCCCTTCCTAAGGTTATCCTAGCCACATCGTACCCCACCACGCAATGAGGTTCCACGGTCCGGCTCATGGTTCCGCCCGACGTGTGAACACCCCATCGTGGAGACATCTCACTCACCACCTCTGTCATCATTTACACCATGGAATAAAATTCCACCCCACTCTACCACATCATCTGAATCCTACCCTCCACATAAGGCTTGTGTCACGGTACAAAAACAATCCCAATTTTCCAATTTTGACGATTTTGACGATTTTTCTGAAATTTCCAAAAATGCCCAAAATACATAATTTTGTATTCTTCTTCTTCAGTCACCAATAGAAATCTATAATTAATCTCAATACGACCCATTCCATCCATGTACATATAAATTTTTCTGCTACTTTTAAAATTTGCCATTATTTCGTTGCAAGAAATTGGGGCTTTTGCCCAATTTCGTCCAATTTCACCATGGCCTCTCTGAAAATGTATAATTTAAACCAATTTCATCCAAATAAATGCCAATTCTACCTTTTCAAAAAAAGATTTATTTTCTGCACTGCTGGTTGACATTCCTAGGTATGAATCTTATTCAAATTTATTCACGAATTGGGGGAATTTTTACAATTTTCGTCATTGTGGTACTGTAATTCAAAATTCGGCCATCTCCAGCCCCAAATATGTTCAATATGCAATTAAAATTTGGGGATTTCCAATCCCTTTATAAATCCCCTCAAATGCTTGTGATATTTCCCAATTCCACTATCGTAATTTCAGCAAACAAGTTGCAGACATACTTTTCCATCATTTCGGCAAACAATGTACTTGTATGATCTACAAATTACACTTTTGTGCTCTATTAATCGGTCCATCCAGGATCAGTGCTGGAAAATGGGCTTTGATGCCACTTTGTAGCATCCCTAGCCATCGACTGGGCTATGCTACTTAAAATTTCTAACTCTGATACTAATTTAATTCATAAAAATACTTTGCAAATGCATAGATTCATACAAAATAATAACATAAATGTATATGCATCTTACACAGGAAAAAACCATGAAAATAATTGCATATACATTAACAAAACACATGAATTAACACACAATTGACACCTATCTTTGATAAAAATAACACCAACTGCATGTAGACCTTCCACGTTCCTCCCATCCTTAGACCATACTGCTCAAAACTATCAGTAGTGGGTTGCCCTCGAGTTGGGGCTTAAACTCCACATAGGCAAGGGAATCCTAACCGAGGATAAGGTCTCTCAGACAACACAAAGCTCAGACTCAAGTTCCAACTCAAGTTAACAACCTACAATCCCTCATTCCTCACATGCATGTCTCACCCCAGGAAGTGTGCCCCTTCTCTACTCAATAGTCCTCCGGATACCCCACTTCCCTTTCGTGGCTTCAGCAACAGGTCGAACAGGAAGTCTTAGAGCCCTGTATTTACAACTTGGCACCTTCGGAATTAATTACAAGCAATTCTCTCACATGGGGAGAATGTTCATGGGTCTAACAACCCATTTCTTCAATAGTCCATGAGCTTGCCAACCCACCTCTTCTGCTCCAAATATTCCATGGTACAGGTGCAGGTACAGATACATGTATGAGTACAATAACCAGCAGGGTATGTATGGTAGGTCAGTGAGTGAAGGAATGAATATAGAATGATAAGAAAATGAACTAATTCCAAACTTTATGTATGCATGTTCCCAACTTGACACTTGTCATGTTGAGAACTACCTTGGGCCCACTTGAGCCCCACTTGTCCCCATCCATAGAACTTAGGATAAAATAAATATCCATACTTTATACTTTAAGGAATATTAATATAATATTCATTTGGTATTAATTCCCCCTAACTTATCCCCTTTTCCTAAAATTTTATCCCCCTTTCCCTATCTAGTGGATTTTAGTCCCCCATACTCTTTTACACGGTTGGTCTACAACATTGTTGTGTTTTCATTAAAATTTGCATGTGATTACATATTACAATGATGTCTCACTGGCCATTTTAGCATCTAGATCCACAACCTAATAACCACATAGGCACTTTGGCCTCAAAATGCATATACACAAAGGCACTCTGGCCTAAAATGTATTGGTTCACCAACCTCTGTGTTCATTTACATTTATATGTACAATCGGGGTTCAGCCTATGGGTATTACAAAATTGTCTCTAGAATAGTCGATCAACTACCTAAATTCTATATTGACACTGATAACAACACTTGGGAAGATACTCTCTAGTACCTGGGTAATCAGGTAGTATGGCTAAGGGTATGGTTGAGCCTCCTTAGTTGGTTCCTTGAGATATTGGGTCAAGTAATATTGTTCTACCATGCATGTATATCAAAGAGATATAGCATAGGGAAAACTCTTGAATGTAGGAACCCTAAAAACCCTAACCCTTGGGAACATAACAAAATAGAAAAGAAACATAAGGGAAATTTATCAACACAATCCTACCCCATGCATCCTAGATGAAACATTCCTACACATTTTTCTATGTTAACAATTTGGGCCCTATAGTATTCTTCAAGCTGGAGTATAACTCCACATGAGAAAAAAAAGTATAGTGGTCCTACCAATACCCATATTTGGGACCTATCCCATTGGATTCCTCTCTTCGCCCTCAGTGCAGTGGCACCTGTCATTTGTAGTCCTTTTTTCCATGGACCAACCCACCCTTCCCAACACCGTTATTTTCCACCTATCTCATTGGCTTCCTCTATTCATTATGTTAATCATGATACCCCTTATCTATAACCTTTTTTCTATGCAGACCCACCCACCCATTTTTTTCCTATCCCCAAATGGCTCTCACCCACAACCAATAACTCAAAAACTTGCATGTTGTAAATGAATAGAACAAGAATTCCATCCAAGAAATCAATCCCAATATTGCTACACTCAACTCTGGTAATGTTACCATCAAAACTCATCTGTGAGGTGTGCAACATTCCATATACTCCCTCTCGGCCAAGATGAACCACTGTATGAGTAGATTTCTAGACCCTACCTTCTCTAAACAACCTTACCACCATGAAGATGTTGACTCTTTCCATTACTAATGCTTTCATTCCAATAAACCTCATCAAGAACTATGTCTTAGCAAAGTCTAGGTGAACAAATTTGATGGCTCGGATCCCATAGGTTGGGTAACACAAATGGAAAATTATTTCTCCTTGTATGGCATCACTAATGAATTTGACAAACTTCATTACGATGTCCTCTATCTATATCCTTAACACTAGAAATGGTGGAATGGAATAAAAATTCATGCCAAGGTTATGTTTCTTGGACACAGTTTGTGGCCAAAATTTATGAACACTTTGACATAAGCACATGCCATTTGGGTCATTTGACCAAGTTGAAATAGTTAGGAACAATGGAATACTTTATCATATCCTTTGATCATTTTCCTTTCATAATGGAGGGCATGTCATATTCCTTCTTCAAGAAATTTTTTATCAGTGGCATAAATCATGAAATAAGATCCCAGGTCCTAAATACGTGCCCCTAGACTTGGTTGGGAGATACTAAATGCACCAAGGAAGCATAAGAGGTTTCCTTTTTACAGAACCAAAAACCCTATTTTATTCCTTATCCTATACCTACCAATCATACCCCTCATGCCACTCCTCTCAAGATCTAGAAATTAACTTGGGAATAAATGGATGAATTCCAACTCAAGGGTCTCTACTATAATTGTGATGACAAATATTTTATGGGCCACAAGTGTAAGGAAAATAATATTTTTATGGTCATTTCTGAGGATTTT
>ML790284.1:188423-203730 GCA_009831015.1 Picea engelmannii | reverse complement strand
GTAGGAAATATAGATGAATTCATGGGGTTAATCAAAACAAATGTTTCACCTTGTTGGAAACCTATGTAACCCTCTTTTGGTACCCCTTCAAGTAGTATTGCATTAGAAAAAAATTGTGCACATCCATCACTCCCATGTACCATCAGATATAACAAGAGTCTTCTAGGTCTCCTAAAACTTGTAGCATCCCCAGCCATCAACTGGGCTATGCCACTTAAAATTTTGAAATATGATACTAATTGAATTCATAAAAATACTCTACAAATGCATAGATTCATACACAATAATAACATAAATATACATGCATCTTACACAAGAAAAACCCATAAACATAATTGCATAAATATCAACATGACACATCAATAAAAAAAAATTGACACTTATCTTTGATAAAAAGAACACCAACTGTATGCAGACCTTCCACGTTCCTCCCACCCTTAGACAACACTGCTCAAAATTCTCAGCAGTGGGTCACCCTCGAGTTGGGGATTAAAATCCACCTAGGAAATGGAATCATAACTTGGGATAAGGTCTCCCATACAACATAAATATCATAATCAGGTGCCAACTCAATCTAATAGCCTACAATACCTCATTCCCCACATGCATGTCCCACCCCAAGAAGTGTGCCCTTTCTCTGCTCAACAATCCTTTGACTACCCCACTTCCCTTTCAGAGCTTCAACAACAAGCCCGACAAGAAGCCTCAAATCCATGTATATGAAAATTGGAACCTTGGTAATTAATTCCCAACAATTCTCTCCCCTGGGGAGAACGCTCACAGGCCTGACAACCTATTTCTTCAATAGTCCACGGGCCTGCAAATCGGCCTCTTCCACTCCAAATATTTCGTGGTATAGGAACAAGTATAGGTATGGGTACAGTAACCAGCATGGTAGGGATGGTAGCTCAATGAGTGAAGGAATGAAGATAGAATGATAAGAAAATAAACTAATTCCAAACTATATGTATGCATTTTCCCAACTTTACACTTGTCATGTTGGGAGCTACCTTGGGCCCACTTGACCCCCACTTTTCCCCATCCATAAAACTTAGTATAAAATAAATATCCATACTTTATACTTTAAGGAATATTAATATAATATTCCTTTTGGCTTAAGCCCCCATAGCTTAGCTCATTTTCCTAAAATTTTATCCCCATTTCCATATCTAGGGGATTTTACCCCCCCATACTCTTTTTCATGGTGGGTTTGTAGCACTGATTTGTTTTCATTAAAATTTGTGTGTGATTACATACTACAATGATGGATCACTGGCCATTTTATCATATGGATCCACATCCTAATAACCACATAGGAACTATGACCTAAAAATGCATATACATGAAGGCACTCTGGCCCAAAATATCCTTGCTCACGAGCCTATGTGTTCATTTACATTTATATGTACAACTGGGGTTCCACCTAGGGGTATTACATTCCTCTCCCCCTTATTTATTCACTATTCTCGATGTAGTATATACAAATATACAATCAAAACTTCAAAAGTATTCAAAACTATGTTGGTATTCTTCCCATGTTACATCCTCATGCTCCCAAATTGCATCCTCATGACTGCACCAGGTTCATTAGACCTTTATTATCCCTATGGCTCGATTTCGGAGCTGCTTGATATTCTAGTCCAATGTGTAAACTGATTTCACTTGAAATTTGTCTTCTTGCTCCACCTGGATCACATCCAATCAATGACATGATTAGCATCAGGTACATACCTTTTAAGAAATGATACATGGAACACATTATGAATGCGCATTAATGTAGGTAAGTAAAGCATGTATGCTACAAGACCAATCCTCTCCAGGATTTCAAATGACCCACAATAACGAGATTCCAGCTTTGAACAATTTCCCAACTTCCAGGAACTTCTTTTGGCTTTTACTTTCAAGAACACATGGTCCCTATGAGTTATTCCCATATCAACATAGCTTTTCTTCCTGCCATGGGTATCCTTTAAATTATGTTTTGTTCTCACCAATTGCTCTTCCCTTTCCCTGAGTAATTCTATTCCAACCACTGCTCTGTCTGTTGGGTCATCCTAGCTCACTAGTGTGTTGCACTTTCTTCCATAAGGTGCCACAAATGGGCTCACCTTTAGAGATGCTTGATACTCATTGTTATAAGAAAACTCCACCAAATGCAATTAATCCTCCCATTTGGATGGTTTATCCATCACATACATTCTCAACATATCTTCAATCAATTGATTCACCCTCTCTATTTTCCCATATGACTCTAGATGATAGGTTGTGCTAAAGTTCAATTTGGTCTCAAATATTTTGAATAATCCTTTCCAAAAATTTGATGTAAACTTGGGATCTTTGTTAGATACAAATGTATTAGGAATACCATGCATCCTAGAAATTTCTCTCAGATAAATATCAACAACATTGGTTTCCTTTTGAGTGAGTTTTACGGGAATAAAGTGGGCAGCTTTAGTAAGCTTATCCACCACCACTATGATGGAATCATGTTGCTTGGTTGTTATGGGCAGCTTGGTGATTAAATCCATTGTTATAACTTCCCATTTACACTCAAGAATGGGTAATGGTTGTAGCATACCAGTTGGTTGTTTGTGCTCAACCTTGACCTTTTGACATTCCAAACACTTTGCAATAAAATGACCAACCTCTTTCTTCATACCTAGACAATAATATCTACTCTTGACAACTGTAATAGTTTTATGGTAATCGAGGTGCCCAACATAAGGCACATTATTCATTTATGTTAAAATATGATTTTTCAATTCCTGAGAATTTGGCACATAAAGTATGCCCCTCTACATGATAATTCTAGCCTTTCCCAGCTTATATTCTTCACTTTTCTGCTACAAATTACCTTGCTGAAAATTTTCATTTACCTCCATGTATTTATGATCTGATTTTGCAGCCTCTAAAATGTTTTCCTTCAAATTTGATTGGTACATGCTAATGGTTTTATCATGCATCTCATGCACTCTCCTGTTGAGTGCATCAACCACCTTATTATCTTTATCTTTGATATGCATTATATCAAAGTCATATTCACTAAGGAATTCCAACCTTATGCTTTTCCTGACATTTAAATTTGATTGTCCAAACAAATATTTTAGGCCACTATGGTCTATCCTCAATTCAAATATTTTCCCCATGAGGTAGTGCTTACACATCTTCAAGTCATGAACTATGGATTCCAATTCTAAATCATGAGTAGTAAGTTCCTTTCATGCTTCTTTAATTTATTTGATTCATAGCATACCACATGCCCATTCTAACTAAGAACTCTACCAAGTCCTTCCTTACAAGCAGCAGTGCATACAATGAAGTCTTCATTTGGATTAATAATCTTTAATATTGGAGCACTTGTTAGTAATTGCTTCAAGTGTTGGAAACTCATTCCACAATATGATGTCCACTCAAACTTCGCACCCTTCTTTTGCAAGGAAGTGATTGAGTGTGCAATATTTGAGAATCACTCAATGAATCCTTTGTAGTAACTTGGTGGTCCCATGAATGATCTCACCTCAGAGACATTCCTTGGTGTTGGCCACCCCTCAATGACCTTTATCTTTTATGGGTCCGCTATTATTCCTTCCTCTAAAATGATATGGCCCAAATAATGAATTTACTTCTGGTAGAATGATCACTACCTTAATTTGGCATACAACTAATGCTCCCTCAATTCCTGTAATACCATCCTCAAGTGTTTCTCATGCTCTTCCTCAGACTTAGAATATATAAGAATGTCATCCAGGAAGACAATTAAAAACTTATCTAAGTAATCCTTAAAAATACCCTTCATTAAACACATGAAGGAAGTTGGTGCATTTGATAACCCAAATGACACCACTGTGAACTCATAATGACCTTACCTTGTTATGAAGGAAGTCTCGTTGATTTCTTCTTCTTTAATTATTACCTGATGTAGCCTGACCTAAGATCAATCTTGGAGAATATATTAGCATCTTTTAGTTGATCAAAGAGGTCATCTATCCTTGGAAAATGATACTTGTTATTCACAATTACCCTATTCAACTACTTGAAGTCAATGTAAAGTCTCAACGTTCCATCCTTTTTCTTCACAAATAATATTGGGGCACCCCAGGGTGACACACTTGGGTGTATATACCCTTTCTTGAAAATATCTTAAAGTTGCATTTGCAATTCCTTTAGTTCTGGTGTGTTCATCCTATAAGGGGTCTTGGATACTCGGGTTTCTCCAGGAATCATATTAATGGATTAATCATTATCTCTCTTGGGTGGTGATCCCAATATTTCTTTAAATATATCTTCAAACTTCTTTAGGACTGCATAATATTCAATACTTATCACCTTATCTTTAGGTGTCTCTTCCATATGTGCTACAAATATTTGACACCCTTTCCTAAAAAATTTCTTCAACTGCAAGGATGCAACTTCTATGTTGGCTACTTCCTTGTGAATTCCCTGAACTATCTTCAAGTTCCCTTCCTCATCCAAGCAAGTAAAGGCCTTATTATAACAACCTAGGATAACATTATGCTTGTCCAACCAATCCATACTAATGAGGCAATCATGAGACCAAAGTTATGATATTCAAATCTACTCTTGTTTAGATTCCATTCATGTACATTGGACATGCCTTAACCATCTCATTAATTTTCCTTTAGCTCCTGTATTTAGCTGCACTAAACAAGGTTTTTCAAGCTTGTTTCTTGGAAATTGAAATCTTTCCACCATCTTAGGATCTAGATAACTATGAATAGCTCATGAATCAATTAAAATACCAATAGGTTGGTTATTGATATTACCTTCCACTTCAATCCTATGAGACTGGAAGCTAGCTTTGTTGTTATCCAGAGCTGCATAGATCCTTGGTACATTTATGCCCATGTCCTCCACTGTATCAGCATGCTAAATATTATGAAAAATCCTCACTTTTTAAGCTCTATGAGGACAATCCTGATGCATGTGGTCTCCCCCACAACCCCAACATTGAATGGGTGGTTTCCTTGCTATTTTCCCCATTGTCTCTATCATTCTAGGTTCTTTAGAGGTTGGATCTCCCTGAGAATTATTTCTGAAGAATGGTGGCTTGGTCCCCTTCTTCCTCTAATCCATATTACTTTTCTTTTTCTCTTTCCACGGCTTTGGGAAAGTTGGTCGTGCTCTATGTTGATCATAAATGCATTTATCCCTCCTTATGGTTTCCTCCAGTGTCTTGGGATCATCATACTATATATTATCATTGATAAATGATGGCATCCCACTCATGTACGTATGAATCTTAACTTCTTCATCCTTGATGAAAGAAACATATTTCAGCAGTTCTAAAAACCTCCTTTCATACTCATATATGGTCATACTCCCAAGCTTGAGTTCAAAGAACTCCTTCATTTTCTTATCATAGTATCATTTGGTTAAGTATTTATTTTGAAAATACCTCTTGAATTCCCTCCAAGTAACCCTGTTCTCATCAATGTGCTTCACCTGCACAAATTGGTCCCACCACATTGATGTTTTTCCTTTGAGATGATAGATGGAGATTCTTCCTTCTGCTTGTGAGGAGTAGTTATGTAATTGGAAGTACTTCCTCATTCCTAGAAGCCAGGTCTCTGCATCCTCATCCTTTTTGTGTTCACCATCAAATGTAGGAGGCTTGATATTATTCATATCTCCATGCAGTTCATCTACCCCATACCTCCTCTTATTCTTTCTAAGATGTGATGGACTTGAACTATTGTGTAATATCCTAACTTAATGCTTTCGTGAGTGTTTTTTATGCTTATCAACACTTATTTCTTCTCTTCTTCTGTTATGAGACTTATGACTCCTATATTTTATTGATTATGTTTGCTTGTCCATCTTCTTCTCTATTTTTTCCAAGATCTACATCAACTTGATGTTGAATCCATCTTTCGTCTCTTTATATTTCCTAAGCTTCGCATTATCAACCTTATAAATTTCGATATTTTTTTGTAGACTCTTGATGGTATCCAACAAGTTCATGCTCTCCTCCTTTCCCTCTTTGTGTCCATTGGATTCAGTTCTTTCATTACCCATGCTGACATATAACCCCCTAACTTCCTCTTCTTGGTTTTAACTCCTTTGTGAATCTTTCATAGTGTTGATCTTTGTACTGATCTTGTTTTGATCTAAATTTTGTTACTCTACAGAATGTGAAAGCAACAAGATTTGTTAGACTAAATAATTTAATAAATTCATGAAAATTATGTACAATTTTGTTCCAGTAATGCATCAGAATTATTTCTTTTGTCTCCTTGTAAAATCAATTGTCCAGATTAATTTTCTGGGTGGATATATAGACTATTATTTCCAATACCTTTCCAACTTCTACTTCCTTTCTCAATTCTGATTCTTGAGCAAAATGAGATTTTCATTTAAATATTACCCATTAATTCCTTTTTCTCACCTCTCATCTAGGTTCAATTCTTAATTGTGCATATGCATCCTTGCACATGCCCATTTGGAGTTTTGGCAGAATCCAAATTGGGTTCCTTCATAAACATATTCTGGATACTTTGGAGAATTTTCACCCCCATCTGAGCTCCAAGATGCTAGATACAACCTGTTGAAGTTTCAGGCCAACCAATATTTTTATCATTGAATGCTACATGTACCTTCTAGGCCCTATTAAATTTTTTAATGTGCCAATAAATTTAATTTGAATCCATGGCTATCATCTATGGATCAATAGATTTCCATAGACTGATCTTATGCCTCAATCTGATTCCGTAGCAGGAAGTTATGTCCCTCAGAAGTTAATTGGGGCTTAAAATTTACTCTCGATTGTTTGGGATGTATTTCCCCCATCCTAAATATGTTTGACGAATGGAATACACAGTTAGAAAAATATTTCCAAGAATTTTCATTTGAGCTACATTTATGAGTAGCAAAAAACACTATTTAGGGCATCAAAAATGCCTTTTAAAGTCAACACCTTGAAAAAAACTATAAATTTCCAATAATGTTTAGTAATTTATGTGAAATTTAGTTGACTTTTACTGACTTATATTCTGACATGGAATCTCGAGTCCACCTGGAACTTTGGAGTGGTTCCTAGTTATCCTCCGACCACCATGGTATTTCCCTATCATCCCTTACCTCCACGATGCACACACTACATATTTCAGGCCCCGTAGATCCTTGCCTGCCAACATGATTCCATATCATTGAGTCATGGGGATGGGTTGGCCCCATTCCCTTCCCATAACTCTGGGCACGTAAATTTTCCCATTATTTTAATCCAATGTTCATCTTGCAGAGGATGTCGGTAGTGATTAATGACTCACGCCCCATTGCAGACCCCTAACCTATCGAGCGTTAACTAAGTGGGGAGGGGTCACAAAACCTAACCAAGGTTAGGGACCTGGTGACATGGTTTTCATTAGTGGATTCTAACCCCCTTCCTAAGGTTATCCTAGCCACATCGTACCCCACCACGCAATGAGGTTCCACGGTCCGGCTCATGGTTCCGCCCGACGTGTGAACACCCCATCGTGGAGACATCTCACTCACCACCTCTGTCATCATTTACACCATGGAATAAAATTCCACCCCACTCTACCACATCATCTGAATCCTACCCTCCACATAAGGCTTGTGTCACGGTACAAAAACAATCCCAATTTTCCAATTTTGACGATTTTGACGATTTTTCTGAAATTTCCAAAAATGCCCAAAATACATAATTTTGTATTCTTCTTCTTCAGTCACCAATAGAAATCTATAATTAATCTCAATACGACCCATTCCATCCATGTACATATAAATTTTTCTGCTACTTTTAAAATTTGCCATTATTTCGTTGCAAGAAATTGGGGCTTTTGCCCAATTTCGTCCAATTTCACCATGGCCTCTCTGAAAATGTATAATTTAAACCAATTTCATCCAAATAAATGCCAATTCTACCTTTTCAAAAAAAGATTTATTTTCTGCACTGCTGGTTGACATTCCTAGGTATGAATCTTATTCAAATTTATTCACGAATTGGGGGAATTTTTACAATTTTCGTCATTGTGGTACTGTAATTCAAAATTCGGCCATCTCCAGCCCCAAATATGTTCAATATGCAATTAAAATTTGGGGATTTCCAATCCCTTTATAAATCCCCTCAAATGCTTGTGATATTTCCCAATTCCACTATCGTAATTTCAGCAAACAAGTTGCAGACATACTTTTCCATCATTTCGGCAAACAATGTACTTGTATGATCTACAAATTACACTTTTGTGCTCTATTAATCGGTCCATCCAGGATCAGTGCTGGAAAATGGGCTTTGATGCCACTTTGTAGCATCCCTAGCCATCGACTGGGCTATGCTACTTAAAATTTCTAACTCTGATACTAATTTAATTCATAAAAATACTTTGCAAATGCATAGATTCATACAAAATAATAACATAAATGTATATGCATCTTACACAGGAAAAAACCATGAAAATAATTGCATATACATTAACAAAACACATGAATTAACACACAATTGACACCTATCTTTGATAAAAATAACACCAACTGCATGTAGACCTTCCACGTTCCTCCCATCCTTAGACCATACTGCTCAAAACTATCAGTAGTGGGTTGCCCTCGAGTTGGGGCTTAAACTCCACATAGGCAAGGGAATCCTAACCGAGGATAAGGTCTCTCAGACAACACAAAGCTCAGACTCAAGTTCCAACTCAAGTTAACAACCTACAATCCCTCATTCCTCACATGCATGTCTCACCCCAGGAAGTGTGCCCCTTCTCTACTCAATAGTCCTCCGGATACCCCACTTCCCTTTCGTGGCTTCAGCAACAGGTCGAACAGGAAGTCTTAGAGCCCTGTATTTACAACTTGGCACCTTCGGAATTAATTACAAGCAATTCTCTCACATGGGGAGAATGTTCATGGGTCTAACAACCCATTTCTTCAATAGTCCATGAGCTTGC
Source organism: Picea engelmannii (assembly GCA_009831015.1). Lineage (NCBI taxonomy): Eukaryota > Viridiplantae > Streptophyta > Pinopsida > Pinales > Pinaceae > Picea > Picea engelmannii. The sequence goes on along the minus strand of ML790284.1, from coordinate 194,803 downwards.
CAACCCACCTCTTCTGCTCCAAATATTCCATGGTACAGGTGCAGGTACAGATACATGTATGAGTACAATAACCAGCAGGGTATGTATGGTAGGTCAGTGAGTGAAGGAATGAATATAGAATGATAAGAAAATGAACTAATTCCAAACTTTATGTATGCATGTTCCCAACTTGACACTTGTCATGTTGAGAACTACCTTGGGCCCACTTGAGCCCCACTTGTCCCCATCCATAGAACTTAGGATAAAATAAATATCCATACTTTATACTTTAAGGAATATTAATATAATATTCATTTGGTATTAATTCCCCCTAACTTATCCCCTTTTCCTAAAATTTTATCCCCCTTTCCCTATCTAGTGGATTTTAGTCCCCCATACTCTTTTACACGGTTGGTCTACAACATTGTTGTGTTTTCATTAAAATTTGCATGTGATTACATATTACAATGATGTCTCACTGGCCATTTTAGCATCTAGATCCACAACCTAATAACCACATAGGCACTTTGGCCTCAAAATGCATATACACAAAGGCACTCTGGCCTAAAATGTATTGGTTCACCAACCTCTGTGTTCATTTACATTTATATGTACAATCGGGGTTCAGCCTATGGGTATTACAAAATTGTCTCTAGAATAGTCGATCAACTACCTAAATTCTATATTGACACTGATAACAACACTTGGGAAGATACTCTCTAGTACCTGGGTAATCAGGTAGTATGGCTAAGGGTATGGTTGAGCCTCCTTAGTTGGTTCCTTGAGATATTGGGTCAAGTAATATTGTTCTACCATGCATGTATATCAAAGAGATATAGCATAGGGAAAACTCTTGAATGTAGGAACCCTAAAAACCCTAACCCTTGGGAACATAACAAAATAGAAAAGAAACATAAGGGAAATTTATCAACACAATCCTACCCCATGCATCCTAGATGAAACATTCCTACACATTTTTCTATGTTAACAATTTGGGCCCTATAGTATTCTTCAAGCTGGAGTATAACTCCACATGAGAAAAAAAAGTATAGTGGTCCTACCAATACCCATATTTGGGACCTATCCCATTGGATTCCTCTCTTCGCCCTCAGTGCAGTGGCACCTGTCATTTGTAGTCCTTTTTTCCATGGACCAACCCACCCTTCCCAACACCGTTATTTTCCACCTATCTCATTGGCTTCCTCTATTCATTATGTTAATCATGATACCCCTTATCTATAACCTTTTTTCTATGCAGACCCACCCACCCATTTTTTTCCTATCCCCAAATGGCTCTCACCCACAACCAATAACTCAAAAACTTGCATGTTGTAAATGAATAGAACAAGAATTCCATCCAAGAAATCAATCCCAATATTGCTACACTCAACTCTGGTAATGTTACCATCAAAACTCATCTGTGAGGTGTGCAACATTCCATATACTCCCTCTCGGCCAAGATGAACCACTGTATGAGTAGATTTCTAGACCCTACCTTCTCTAAACAACCTTACCACCATGAAGATGTTGACTCTTTCCATTACTAATGCTTTCATTCCAATAAACCTCATCAAGAACTATGTCTTAGCAAAGTCTAGGTGAACAAATTTGATGGCTCGGATCCCATAGGTTGGGTAACACAAATGGAAAATTATTTCTCCTTGTATGGCATCACTAATGAATTTGACAAACTTCATTACGATGTCCTCTATCTATATCCTTAACACTAGAAATGGTGGAATGGAATAAAAATTCATGCCAAGGTTATGTTTCTTGGACACAGTTTGTGGCCAAAATTTATGAACACTTTGACATAAGCACATGCCATTTGGGTCATTTGACCAAGTTGAAATAGTTAGGAACAATGGAATACTTTATCATATCCTTTGATCATTTTCCTTTCATAATGGAGGGCATGTCATATTCCTTCTTCAAGAAATTTTTTATCAGTGGCATAAATCATGAAATAAGATCCCAGGTCCTAAATACGTGCCCCTAGACTTGGTTGGGAGATACTAAATGCACCAAGGAAGCATAAGAGGTTTCCTTTTTACAGAACCAAAAACCCTATTTTATTCCTTATCCTATACCTACCAATCATACCCCTCATGCCACTCCTCTCAAGATCTAGAAATTAACTTGGGAATAAATGGATGAATTCCAACTCAAGGGTCTCTACTATAATTGTGATGACAAATATTTTATGGGCCACAAGTGTAAGGAAAATAATATTTTTATGGTCATTTCTGAGGATTTTGTTGATGAGGACATTGAAGTTTCCCCTCTAGAAGAGCATAATATTTTTATGGTCATTTCTGAGGATTTTGTTGATGAGGATATTGAAGTTTCCCCTCTGGAAGAGCTATCCCAAGCACATGATCCTACTCTTCCCTAGATCCACCAAAATTTGAACCATTAATTTTGTTGTATGCCCTCACAATATTCTCTTCTCCCCAAACTTAAGCCAATCATAGGAAAGTCATAATCCTAATTGATAGTGGAAATACCCTAATTTTATTCATTGTCGAATTTCCTAGGAAATCAATTGTTATATCCGTGCAGTTAATAATTTTCAAATCATGGTTTCCAATGGTGGTTCCATGAAATGTGGCGGGATTTTTGAAAATGTGTTCCTACAAATTAGTCACTACCACCTGAAATATCATATGTTTTATATCGACATGGGCAGTTGTGACTTTGTGCTCAGTGTTGAATGGTTACGCACTCTCATCCCCATCCTCATGGATTGTATGGACATAACCATGCAATTTCGATAGGAGGGACATAATTATAAGTTCCAAGGGATCATAGAAGGCTCACCTGGTATCATCAGTTCCTACCAAATGGAAAATATATTAAACAAAGTTCATTCTAGCATTATTTCCCAGCTCCATTCCAATCATGTCATTGGGACACTCTCTATTCACCCTGACCTCAAATCTATACTCTCCCAACACCAATATATTTTTAACACCCCCATAGAATTTCCCCTCCCTACGACATCCATGATCATTCCATTGCTCCAGTACTAGGAAGTCTTCCTCCCAATGTTCTCCCTTATCTTCATCCCTTTTCCCAGAAAAATGAAATTGAGAAAAGTGTTCAAGAATTGATAAAATCAAGTGTTATTCATCCTATTACCAACCCCTATTCTTCTTCTGTAGTCATGGTACTCAAGAAAGAAGGCACTTGGTGCATGTGTCCTAATTTTTTTTCCCTCAACAAACTGACAATCAAAGACAAATTTATCATTCCTGTCATTGATGACCTTTTGGATGAATTGAATGGTGCTCAATAATTTACCAAAATTGATCTTTGTTCTAGCTACTACCAGATACATATGAAAGAGGAATACATCCCCAAGACTACCCTTAGAACTCATGAGGGTCACTATGATTTCTTGGTCATTCCCTTTGGTTTGTGTAATGACCCTGACACTTTTCAAAGTCTCATGAATCATGTCTTCCATCCTTTCCTCCGTCATGTTTACGTAGTTTTATTTGATGATATTATCATCTATAGTAAAACTTGTAAAGCACATTTCACCCATGTGGATCAAGTTCTCCATCTACTTTCTAAGAACAATTTGTTTCTCAAACAATCTAAATGTGCTTTTGGAGCCTCTAAAGTTGAGTACCTAGGTCATGTTGTAGGAAAGGATGGTGTATGGGTGGATCCTAATAAAAATGAAGCTATGAAGAATTGGCCTCACCTAAAACTCTTAAAAGATTTTTTTGTTTCTTGGTATTAACAACATATTATTGTAAGTGTTTTTTAGAATTATGGAAAAAAGGTAGCTCCTCTCACTAATCTCTTTAAAAATAATGCTTTCAGTTGGAATCCAAAAATTGATCAATCCTTCCAATCCTTGAATGATGTTATGTGCACAACTCCTGTCCTGGAACTACCAGACTTCATCAATACTTTTTTCCTGGAATGTGATGCATCAAGGAAATGAATTAGGGTAGTCTTCATACTAGATGGTTGACATTTGGTTTTCACTAGAAAACAACTATCAGAGCAACATTTGGTGATGCAAGATCATCCATAACAAATGTGCTTCAGGAGGAAAAGTCAACGACCATCACAAATTTTGAAGAAATTAAAAGCTTGAAGGACGTGGAAGGTTTAAAAGTTTTGATGTGGGTGTAATTAAAGTATCATTAAAAGAACACGAAGACAAAACCTCAATGCAAGATCGAAGAGGATTGTAATTATGTCAATGTATTTATGGATAGTACAGATCTGTATCTTTTTTCTCTTATATGTCTATGCCTATCATTTATTATATGAGGCCTTAGTAGTTAATAGTCTTAATTTGATAAGACAACACTTAAATGATTGGAGGGAAAAATATCGATGAGCTTCTCTTTGTAAAGAATATGTAAACTATATGTTCGATTATTATGGTAGGAAGGAGATAGATATGTAGTAGAGAGTATTGAAGAAGTTGTTGAAAAACCCCTATGTACATAGCACTCAAATTAATATAACAGAGAAGGCTTTGATCAAAGATCATGGTGTGTTATGTTCATTGTGTTCATCTTATGAATGGTATGTTTGCAATTTGTTTTCAGTCTTTGTTATTTGGTTGCTTTATGTTTATGAATCTTGAGTGAATGATTCTGTGAGGAACAATAATTTTTAATTGTTTCTCTTCATGAGAAAACCTATAAGGAGTGGAGTGTTAGTCCACAAAGAGTGCATTGGCAGGTTTCATAGTTAATCTCAAAAAATATCAGGAGGGATATCAGGGTTTCACTAGCAGTAGGAGTGCAAGGTGTGCACAGAAGCTACGCCAAAGGAGCGTAGGCCAAGCCATTTGTTGGACTCGTTAATCTAAGGAAAGGTTGGAAAATTCTTTGATGCAAGGAATGCACAGAAGTGGGTAGATTTTCTGAGAGATAAAGAAATCTTGGAGAATTTCGCAAGGTGTGCGAGGAACGGAACCTAGAGGGTCTCTGAGTTTGTAGTGAGGATTAATCTCAGAAGAGATAGCGAGTACTTTTGTCCAAGGGAGTAGTTAAGTTCAGGAAAGATAGAGGTTCCACAATTGAGGCAGAAGGGAACTCAAGAGTTTGAGTCACCCTCAAATTTCATAAAGCTCAGGAGGGAGAGTGGTCTTTTAGACTAGTATTTAAAAAGTACTTAGGAAATTTCCTAAGGGTCGAACCTTTGAAGGACTCATAGGGGACATAGAATTTTCAGCATGCAAGAGTTGAAGCTCAGGAGAGTTAGCAGTGTAGAATTCTTCCAGAGGAGAGAGTTACCAAAGAACCATCAAAGTAACTGTGGAGATCCCTTAGGTGAAAGATCTTGACTCGTCGACAACCATCTGATCAGGAGAGGAGACTTTGTGATTAGGGAAAAGTGCGAGGAGTAGAGAGTCAACTTCGCGAAGCACGAAAGGGTGATCTGAGTCGTTGGTTGCAGGGAGACATGGACCGACAATCCAATACAAGGAGATTTCATGGCTCGGACTTCGAAAGAAGAGAGGTAAGTTATCTTCCAAATATGCGAAGAGAAACATCCTAAAGCGCTCAGTAGTTGGGCCCCAAGTCATAGCCCGACATCACATTGAAGGGGTCCAGGGGAGAGGAGTTAGCGCCCATTGGATTTTCAATCCACCAATTCAGGGATGGGGAGAATTGGTAGCAGCTCACCTCATATCACCTAAATTCCGTAGTTATGGAGAACCTTTGAGTAGGATCCTGGTCATAGACGACGGTCATGTGAAGGGAACTTGCACCCGAAATCAATTCTCACAATCATAGGAACCAAAACTGTGCATAGTATAGTTGCAATTGGGGTCCATCAGAGGCCTAAAGGACCATTCTGGTTTAGTCCTATGGAATATTTGTCGACCAGGAGGTCAAGCAGTCCCTGTTGAGGTGGGGTGCTACATAAACTATTATCAAAGTCACACGACATAATTTTTTTGTAGGTTGAAAAGGGACACGGGACAGTGAAAGAAATTTGACTCAGAGTAAGAAGAATCTTGGAACAATGCCTCTAAGGAGACATGCGCAGAGACCTATGCCTGGCCTAGATGTAGAAAGAGAGATGAGGGAACTTCATGCTCATTTGGATTCCATGGAGACAACACAAAGGAGGGCACATGATGTTGGAGACATCAGTGAGGCCGAAAGTGAAGAAGTAGGAGCTGAAGAAGTTGTTGCAGAGGATGTTGCAAAGGAACGATTACTAAAATTTGTTACACAGATGGGAGCAAGAGAAAAAATGGACATCTCAATGTATGAAGTGTTGGACACACCTACCACACTTAGAGGGGGGGTGAATGAGTGTGGGGCTCTTTTTCCCAAAACTGCCCTCTTGCACAAAAACTCATCAATTAGCATTCAACATTTATTCATTACCCATTGTTGTCATTTATAACCAGT
>ML790284.1:156695-186234 GCA_009831015.1 Picea engelmannii | reverse complement strand
CATATAACATTCTCATCAAGGGAATCATATAAATCAATTACTTGACATCAACCAATGACATCAATCAAACCAAACCATTTACATCAATGACATATGATCCAACAATCTCCCAAGTAATCAAACCATTGGCATCAATGACAAGGTAATTTGGATGTAGAGGAACTTCTTGATTGGTTCATGAATCTCGATAGATATTTTGATTATGAAGACATTGAAGAAGAGAAGAAGGTCAAAAATGTAGTCACCAGATTAAAAGGGCATGCAGCACTGTGGTGGGATGAACTACAGGATGACAAGAGATGAAAAGGAAAGCAGAAGATAAAGAGTTGGGAAACAATGGTAGCCAAGATGAAAGCCAAATTCATACCCAGGGATTATCAGATTAATTTGTACAAAAGACTGCATAATTTGAGGCAAAAGGGAATGACAGTCAAAGAGTATACTGAAGAGTTTTACAGGTTGAATATTAGAGTAGGCCACAGGGATAGTGATGATGAAAAGGTATCCAGGTACATTAACAACCTGAGGTATGAAATTCAAGATGAGATCATCATGGTGACAATTAGAAATGTGGACGATGCTTATCAGTTTGCTTTGAAGGCAGAGGAGAAGTTGGAAACGAAACAAAGCCAAAGCGACAGAGGTAGAAGTATGAACAAAGGAAAGGAAATTACCCATGATGGATTTCATAAATCCAAGGCTGAGGTAACGAAGCCTCATAGTCACCCAGAAAGAGGAGGAAGTTCCAGAGGGAAACAATATGTTGGTGGAAGAAATACTTTTCCTCGTGGAAGAGGAAGAGGTAGAGGAGGTGAGGTAAAGTGTTTTTCATGTGGAAAGGTAGGACACATGTCTTGGGAATTCCCTGAGAGGAAGAAAGAAGGAGGAGTCCAAGCTCACATTTCAGAAGCTAAAAGGAGAAATGTTGTTGCAGAAGGCACAGAAAGTGGAAGGTCTTTGATTATGAGAAAGGTTCTCTTGAAACCAGAGGAGGAAGTGGAGAAACCAGTCCAAAGGAACAACTTGTTCAAGACTACTTGCAAGGCCAAGGATAGGGTCTGAAAAGTGATAATCGACGGTGGAATCACTGACAACCTAGTATCCACGGAGATGGTGGATAAGTTGGATATGGAAAGAATTGCACATCCCAGCTCTTATAAAGTTTCATGGTTTCAAAAAGGACACCAAGTAATGGTTTATGAATAGTTCCAAGTTGAATTCAAGATAGGAGGATATAGGGATGAGATCTTGTGTGATGTGATTCCTATGTATGTTTGTCATATTATTTTGGGAAGACCATGGAAATATGACATAAATGTCATTCATGATGGAAGGAAGAACACCTATACTTTGGAAAAGAATGGTAGGACACACATGTTGTTGCCAATTGAAGACAAGAAAGTGAACAAAGAATCCATCACAAGCATACTTCTCATGAGTGGGAAAGAACTCCTGAATGAAGTCAAGAAAGAATCAGAAATGCAGTTTGCTATAGTAAGGAAACCAAAATTTATTCTGACAAGTACTTCAATGGAGGATTTGCCTGAAGGAATTCAGGAATTGCTGGAGAATTTTGTTGATATAGTCATGGATGAGCTTCCTTGCTCATTTCCACCTATAAGGAGTATAAGCCATCACATCGACCTTATACCAAGAGAACGTCTACCAAACAAATCTGCATATAGGTTGACACCTCAAGAGAATGAGGAGGTCAAGAGACAAGTTCAAGATTTGGTGGATAAAGGTTTGATAAGAGAAAGCTTGAGTCCATGTGATGTGCGAACAATATTGAGTCCAAAAAAAAATGGAGGATGGAGAATATGCATAGACTCGAGAGCTATCAACAAAATCATCACAGGTACAAATTCCCTTTACCGAGAATGGATGACTTAATGGATTTCTTGAGTGGAGTAATTTTTTGTTCGAAGATTGACTTGAAGAGTGGATATCACCAGATAAGAATGAGGGAAGGTTATGAGTAGAAAACAACATTCAATACAAATGAAGGGTTGTATGAATGGCTTGTCATTCCATTTGGGTTAACGAATGCTCCAAGTACATTTATGAGATTGATGAATGAAGTGTCGAAGGAATTCATTAGCAAGTTTGTGATTGTGTATCTCTATGACATATTGATCTTCATCAATACTAAAGAACAACATATGATACATTTGACTCTAGTGATGAGGAGGTTGCAGTGAGAGAAGATACTAATAAATTTGAAGAAATACTCTTTCATGGAGACATAAATCATTTATTTGGGTTTTGTGATTTCGGCCAATGCACTAAAGATGGATCCTGAGAAGGTAAAATCAATGAGAGAATGTCCATCACTGAGAAACATCTTCGAGGTGAGAAGCTTCCATGGTTTAGCAAGTTTCTATAGGAAGTTTATCATAAATTTCAGTGCGATATGTGCACTGATTTTAGACACTGTCAAGAAGAGACATAAGTCTTTTAATTGAACAGAAGAAGCAAAGAGGAGCTTCAGATTATTAAAGGAGAAGATAATTGGACAACCAATTCTAGTTTTGCGAGACTTTGGTAAGACATTTCAAGTAAGGTGTGATGAAAGTGGAGTTGCAATTGGGGTTGTCTTAAGTCAAGATAACATACATGTTTCTTATTTTAGTGAGAAGCTAAATGATACAAAGAAAAATTACTCCACATATGAAAAAGAGTTTTATGCAATGATACAAGATTTAAACAAAGAGAGACACTACTTGATTCCTAAAGAGTTTGTTTTATACAGTGATAACCAAGCCTTACAATTCATAACTAGACAAGAAAAGTTGAATCAAATACATGCCAAATGGATTGAATTTATGAAGAATTTTACTTTTGTAATTAAACATATCTCTGGAAATGATAACAAGGTTGTTGATGCATTAAGCAGGAGATTCTTGATTTTGCAGGAGTTTTAGGTGAATACCTTGGGGTTTGAACACCTTAAGGAAATGTACAGTAATGATTCATATTTCAAGGAAGCGTATGAGGCATGTATGAATCATGTCTTGAGAGACAGAAGCTAGTGGGAAGAATACTTGATTCAGGATGGATTGATGTTTAAAGGTAATCAACTATGTATCCCAAAGTGTTCCATGAGGGACAATCTTCTAAAAGAGAAGCATAGTGGAGGATTCGCTGGACATTTCGACCATGAAAAAACGTTTTCACAGTTGAACTGTTCATATTATTGGCCAGGTATGAGAACATAAGTAAAAAGGTTCGTTAACAGGTGCAGAATTTTCCAACATGCTAAAGGAAAAAGACAAAACACGATATTATATCAACCATTTCCAATACCGGAGAGGCGTTGGGATGCAATAAGAATGGACTTTGTACTAGGATTACCAAGAACCAAAAGATGTTGTGATTCCATATTTGTGGTAGTGGATAGATTTTCAAAAATGGCACACTTTATCCCATGCCAGAAGACAAATTATACAACACACATTGTGATTTTTTTTTTTAAAGAAGTTGTTAGACTTCATGGACCGTCAAAGAGAATTGTATTAGACAGAGACACCAAGTTTGTTGGGAATTTTTGGAGAAAATTGTGGAAGAAGTTGGGGATATATTTGTCCTTCAACTCAGCTTTTCATCCTCAGACATATGGATAGATTGAGGAAGTGAATAGGAGTTTGGGAAATTTTCTGAGGAGTTTGGTCACAAAACACCGTACTTAGTGGGATCAGATTCTTCCACAAACAGAGTTTGCTTAAAATGACTCATCGAATAGAAGCATTGGAAAGATACCATTCAAAATTCTATATGGAATGTGGCCAAGAGGAGTGTCTAAATTGAGAGACATAGAACAAAATGACTTCATGAGCACTGGAGTAGAGTATTTCACTGCAGAAATGTAGAAGCTCCATAGCCAAATCAGAGAACAGTTGCATAACTCTTGCCAAGAGTACAAGCGTAGAGTTGATTAGCACAGAAGAGATCTTAAATTTGAAGTGGGAGACTTATTTTTCGTGCATATTCGAAAGGAAAGGTTCCCAAGAGGAACATACAACAAACTAAAGATGAAAAATATTGGGCCATGCAAAATCTTGAGAAAGTTTGAGGCTAATGCTTAGGAATTAGAGCTGCCAGATGATGTGGGAATATCACCCATATTCAACATAGTCGATTTGTATACTTATAGGGAATATGAGACAGGAGGACCCAAAGATTAGCAAGAGATGCAGTGGACAAAACAGATTTCTATAGTAGAAAAGCCACAAATGGAGAAGATTATTGATCAAAGAACCAGTAAGAAGACCAGAAGAAAGACTTACTATGAGTATCTGGTCAAATGGAAAGGACACCCTGTAGAGGATGTTGGTTGGGTTAGTGAAGAAGATGTCCAGAAACATGGAAGGACAGTATAGGAGCTCATGGACAGGAGTCCATGAATTTTTCTCCAGAGGAGTATGATGCAGGAGCATCCATACCAAAGGTACTTGAGGAGGAAAATTCAACAACCAATGCAAATTTTGAAGAAATCAAAAGCTTGAAGGACATGGTAGGTTTAATAGTTTTGATGTGGGTGTAATTAAAGTATCATTAAAATACCAAGAAGACGAACCCCGAATGCAAGATAGAAGAGTATTGTAATTCTATCAATGTATTTATGAACAGTACAGATCTATAGATTTTTTCTCTTATATGTTTGTGCCTATCATTTATTATATGAGGCCTTAGTAGTTAATAGTCTTAATTTGATAAGATAACACTTAAATGATTGGAGGGAAAAATCTTGATGTGCTTCTCTTTGTAAAGAATATGTAAACTATATGTCCAATTAGTATGGTAGGAAGGATATAGATATGTAGTAGAGAGTATTGAAGAATTTGTTGAAAACCCCCTATGTACAGAGCACTCAAATTAATATAACAAAGAAGGCTTTGATCCAAGATCATGGTGTGTTATGTTCATTGTGTTCATATTATGAATGGTATGTTTTCAATTTGTTTCTTAACTCTTTTATTTGGTTACTTTATGCTTATGAATTTTGAGTGAATAATTTTGTGAGGAACAATATGTTTTAATTGTTTCTCTTCCTCAGAAAACCTGTAAGGAGTGCAATGTTAGTCCACAAGGAGTGTTTTGACAGGTTTCAGAGTTAATCTTAGAAAATCTCAGGAGGGATATCGAGGTTTAACTAGAAGTAGGAGTGCAAGGTGTGCAAAGAAGCTACGTCGAAGGAGCGTAGGCCGAGCCATTTGTTGGACTCATTAATATAAGGAAAGGTTGGAAAATTTTATCTTGCAAGGAATGCACAGAAGTGGGCAGATTTTTTGAGAGATAAAGAACGCTTGGAGAAGTCCACAAGGTGTGCGAGGAATGGAATCCAGAGGGTCTCTGAGTTTTGAGTGAGGATTAATCTCAGAAGAGATAGAGAGTACTTTTTTCCAATGGAGTAGTTAAGTTCAGGAAAGATAGAGGTTCCACAATTGAGGCAGAAGAGAACTCAAGAGTTTGAGTCACCCTCGAATTTCATAAAGCTTAGGAGGGAGAGAGATATTTTAGACTGGTGGTTTAAAAGTACTTAGGAAATTTCCTAAGGGTCGAACCTTTGAAGGACTCAAAGGGAACGTAGAATTTTCAACGTGCAAGAGTTGAAGCTTAGGAGAGTTAGCGGCATAGAATTATTCCATAGGAGAGAGGTACCAAATAATCATCGAAGGAACTATGGAGATCCCTTAGGGGGAATATATTGTCTTGTTTATAACCGTCTGATTAGGATAGGAGACTTCGTGATTAGGGAAAATTACGAGGAGTAGAGATTCAACTTCGCGAAGCACGAAGGGGTGATATGAGTCGTTGGTTGCGGGGAGACGTGGATCGTCGATCTGACACAAGGAGAGTTCATGGCTTGGACTTCAAAAGAAGAGAGGTAAGCTATATTTCAAAGACGCAAAGAGAAAAGTCTTGAAGCGCTCAGTAGTTGGGACCCAAGTCATAGCCCGACATCACATTGAAGCAGTCCAGGGGAGAGGAGTTAGCGCCCGTTGGATTTTCAATCTGCCAATTCGGGAATCGGAAGAATTGGTAGTGGCTCACCTCAAATCACCCAAAGTCCATAGTTACGGAGCACCTTTGGGTAGTCACTTGGTCACATCCGACGGTCATGTGAAGGTCACTTGTGCCTAAAATCAATTCACACAAGCATAGGAATCATACCTGTGCATATTATAGTTGCAATTGGGGTCCATTAGAGACCCGAAGGACCATTCTGGTTCAGTCCTGTGGAAGATTCGTCGACCGAGAGGTCAAGCAGTGCCTGTTGAGGTGGGGAACTACATCATTTGGGACAATCAACCTATGAAAAGGAATTTTTTGATATTCTGCATGCACTGGATATCTAGCATCCTTATTTATTGGGGAAATGCTTCCAAATTAAAATTGATCATTGTAGCCTTAGTATTTTCTAGAGAAAATAATTTCATCCTGTGAGCAACAAAAATGGGTGGCCAAGTTGTTTGGATATGATTATGAGAACATGTACAATAAGGAAAAATAAAATTTGGTTGTCGATGCTCTTTCAAGGAAATATGAAGTAGAGTCCTTGTTTTCTACTCTCTTTCATTGTAGCAGACTGATTTCAGGTCATTCACCAAGAAGGGTTGCAAGACCCAAAACTTTCTAGCTTGATCCAAAAATTGCAACAGGACCTCAAGCTTCTACAGGGTACTCTTGGAAAATTGAAGAGCTTTGTTGTAAAGGTCATTTGTATTTAAGAAAATAGTCACACCTTGAATCCATGGTGCTCTCTGAGTTTCATGCTTCACCTGCGACTAGGCATTCATGTTTTACCAAAACCTATGAACGGGTCAAACATTATTTTTTTCTAGAATGGTATGAAATAAGACATCCACACCTTTGTGGTTGAATGTGATACCTGTCAAAAAAATAAGGGAAATATAGTCAAAGATCTAGGAACACTCCAACTGCTCCTAATTTCACCTACTATTTGGAGGGATATTTCTATGGATTTCATTGTTGGATTACCTAAATAAAAAAATAAGTCATTCATCATGGTGGTGATAGATCGTCTTTCCAAATATGCTCATTTATGTGATATTCAACACCTTTTCACTGCATCCACAGTGGCTCAATTTGTTATGGATAATATAATCAAACTTCATGGAACGCCTCATTCTATTGTCTCGGACAGTGATCGAACATTCACCAACAAGTTTTGGAAAGAATTCTTTAGGCTCTAGGGAACCCAATTGCATCTAAGCACCACCTATCATCCCCACACAGAAGGAAAAAGTGAATTTGTCAACAAGTGTTTAGGGTTTAGGTTTAAAAATCAGCGGGATCAATGGTTACCCCTAACTAAATGGTGGTACAACACATCTTACCATACTACCACTCACATGACTCCATTTGAAGCAGTCTATGGGTAATATCCATTGTCGATTCTCTCCTACATGCTAGGTGTCTCCATGTTATAACCCTAATTTGCACCATACATGCTTACCTGGCATCAGGCCATCTCAGATTCCTTATTTTCCAAAACACTACTGAACAACTCTTCTAAAAACTCCATTTTTAAAATTCCACGCTAGCTGACCCACTACAACCCACGTGGTTCTACAGTGTCCACGCTAGCTGGCCCACTACAGCCCGCGTGGACCTTCAGAAGCACGAAAAAAGGAAAGTTGTTGATGGAACACACAACTTTGGGTGAGTTAACTGAATCTTCCGGCCATGCATGGTCGAGGGTTCATCCAAATACCTAGATTCTTCTAGCCTATAAAAGAAGGGTTAGGGGTCCCATTTGGAAGGAGGAGAATAAGAGTAAAGAAACTCTACCCAATTGCACATTCTCATCGTCCCAACCTTTTAGCCATCCTTGTGAAAAGAGAGATACAAAGAAAAGAAGTTGGAGGACATTTGAAGAGGATCCTAGGATCAGGTTCGCGGAGCAGTGGCTGGTATCGACATTGTAAGTTGATTCATTAAAGTTAATAATAAATAAATGCTTTTCTCGTCCCACTATAAGAGTTCTTCATAGTTTAGCGAATATATGTTTGAATCTCTAACCAATTAATCTGTAGAACAAATGCATGTAGAGTTTGTTGCTTGTTTTGTACGCAGGATAGTCTTGAGAGAATAGTTGCCAACAAGTGATCAAGCGTGAGGAAGGATCTACATCGAACGTCCGGAACAAGGTATGTTTGTGTAACCATGTATTTGCTTAAAAGAAATGGGGATTAGGTTTGGGACGAGGGTAGAAAGTAGGATTCTTTCGGTCTTATATGCATGCATAATATAACCCTAAATGCTAGTCCGTAGGGGGATTTCCCACCACAACATAATTGGCAACCATACTGGGGAAGTCTCTAGGGTTCCTGGGAATATTTTTGGGTATTTTTAAAAGACTAGTTTTCTTTCCTGTTCTTTGAAGTTTCTACAAAGTATGAGCTGAAAAAGATTCTGGTCTTCCATACCAGTTATCTTTGTTTCTTTGCTCGACTATAATTTTTTTCGAGACCCACAGAGGTACACGCAGCCTGCATAAGTTCTGCATGCGTGTACCCACACTCTACTTTCTTACAACCCACATGTAAACGCTAGCTGAAGAAGTAACAGTAGCGTGTATGATTCCAGAAAATTTTTGAGGCAGTCATCCTCTTCCTTGTCAGAATCAGTCATTCTCAAGGGTTTTATAGAACTCTTTCTAGTCTTGGTTATTTGCAGTCTATAGCTTAGGGTCCATCTCAGATTGGTTTGTTTTACAAATTTTTTCCTTATATTGTTTTCTTTTTTCTATTAAAGAAAGTGTCTAAGCCTTCAAGAGATCCTAGTTCTCAATATCAATGGTCTCTTCCTGGTTTGGATTGTCTATTTTTATTTGTTTCAGATTTTTAGAGATACACACAGCCTGTATAAGGCCAGCACGCGTGTACACACCCTCGGGCTCTACACATCTCGCGTGCACATGCTTGTTGTTGAATTGTCAGTAGTGTGCTTGTGCAGAATATTTTTTGTTGAGGGTGAGGAAGTCATCATTTCCCTTGACAAGAGTTATACCTCTCAAGTTTTTTAATCTCTTTCCTAGCAGTCAGTAGCTTAGGTTGGATCTCAACCATAGCTTTCTTTTTTCATTCAAGAGTTTTTCATCAAAATTTTGTTTAGAGTTTTTAGACAAGTGTGAGAGTAATTTTTTAAGTTGTTATTGTGTGATTTCTTGAAGTGATTCTTTGCGATCTGCGATTAGGCTAGAAATTTTTCTTGGTTTTTGACTTGTTGATATTTTTCCTTTTTTCTTTGTGAGCATTCAAATAAAAAAAAAAATCTTTGATTTTCTTTGTTTGGTTGAAAAGTGTTGTTTTGCATTAGTAACCAGGGAAAAGTATTTGCTTTCATAAGTTATTGATAGTTTACTTAGATCATAAGTATCTCATAGTCGAGTGAAATCCTTCTTTGAGTGTGTTTTTCAAAAGATCTTAGAAAAGAAAATTTAAAAAAAAATAAAAAAAAAATTGAAAAGTTGAAAATTTGCATTAAGTGAAGGTTTTTGTTTCCAGTTTTCTGTTCATTTTTACTTTCGTCTTTCAAACATCATCAGTTTCACTTTCATACCCTTTGAAATAAGACAAGCCATAAAATTAATGCTAAATCTAAAATTTATTAGACTTTTATGTTTGTAGGGTTAACCAACTAGTTCGGGATTAGGGCCTTGGATTAGGTTGGAGAGGAAACTCTTCAAGGCCATTAAAATCAAACATTGGATTCTGAGTTAGGGAGTTTTCAAGTCCAGTATCGTGAAATTTATCTGAGACCCCCCTCTAAAACAGGGGATAAACACAAGTTCACGTGCGAAAGGTAGTGGAGATAACCCCTCCAAAGTTGGACCAATCATAGTGGAGAACACATATAGAGGACTTGTCTTGGGATTCCTTCGATTGCATTTGCCACAGAGCTTTGTGGGTCTCAAATCCATTTGAATTCCTCATTTTTCTTTCGGACCACTTGCTCTTGATACCCTTGACAGGTTTCGGGCTTGATACCCTGCTCATTGTGGTCTACTCAACTTTCGACTGTACCCGCCTGGTGAATGTTCGTGCGCTGGCAACCTAGTTGCCTATATTTTTTAGGGACATACACAGGTGACTACGGGGGTATACCATGGTACCTAGGATAGACATCAGGCCACACTTTGTAGATTATACCTAGAGGGTGCTTCCATGTTTGAGTTGCACTTGCACCGGTAAGTTGCTCTAGTGTTGGTTGTTGTAACTGTTCTTCCAATTAATTTAGTGTTTTCTTGTCTTATCTTATAGGGACTTTTTTAGTGTGTGTTGTTTTTGAATGATTAGAACGCCCTATAGTGTCTTTGATATTCTCACACAGTGGAGGATCACGATATTCACCGGCCACGAAGGCTTCTTGGCCTGTCGTCGGTTACACTGGAGCCACCCCTGCCACCACTAAGGCAAAAGATACACCAACAAGGGTCTTTTGAAGCAACTGGGTCACACGAAGTTGTGCCCAACCAACATCCGAAGGAATCAACTGTCTTAGACTTTGAAGCACAAACTCTTGGTCCACCTAAAACCTCTATCACTAATCTTTCATCACTCACCATCGTATCAATTCATCCTTATGAGTGCCAAACAATGTCGCACACAGCAATGGAAACAAATGTTGTTACTCCTTCTGGGAATTCTTCAATCCCCACTATGGTTGTCACCACAGGA
The DNA here is from genome assembly GCA_009831015.1 of Picea engelmannii. Taxonomy (NCBI): domain Eukaryota; kingdom Viridiplantae; phylum Streptophyta; class Pinopsida; order Pinales; family Pinaceae; genus Picea; species Picea engelmannii. Next base: position 175,528 of record ML790284.1, on the reverse strand, counting down.
GAGTTTCCACCTCCTAACCCACCGTCATCAGTCCGAGCCACCATGGTCTCGACCACCACTACATAGAACAGTGGTTCGATCCCGTCTCTGGTGGTGGACACAACCCCTTTCACACCAATTGTGGCAGGCCCTCCATTCTCATATGGGATGCCTAGTTTAGGTACAAGTCCTGTACTTTCCTACTCCACTTCATAGACTTCAGGTCTAGGGGCAGGGAGTTCTAACACTCCTCTGCAAGGACACATGGGGGGCACTCCTGCTCCTTTTAATGCTTTCCCTTACAGGGGAGGTCATATACCTCCTTCATCCCCTTCACTCGGTGGCATGCATCAGCAATCCGTCGGGCCACCTGCACACCATAGTTTATTTGGAGCAGGGAGTCAAGGACCACCTTCGCATAATATGTCAGTAGGTTCGACATCATTTTCTTTGTTCAGTGCATTTGGTAACAACGCCTTATCATCAGCTAATTTCCCAATTGGGGGCAACCTCGGTTTCATACAACCTATTCCTATGCAGGGTACTATTCCTGCACAGGGGGCACACCCAGGAACTTCTTCCGCATCAGGGCTTTGGAATTCTTGGCAGGGATCAATTCCCTCGTCAGGAATGTCGATATGGGGTAATTCTTTTCACAATAAATGGAACCTCGAACAAACCACTATGCCTATCCCCACGGGACCGACATGGGGAAACCCTTCCCAAAGTCCTTCGAATTTAATGCATGCCCAACCATCTATGTCCTATTTTGGAAATCAGTCGATGATGTCGCCTCACACACAAAATCCATACGCTGGCCATGGCCATGGTTTTTACCAGAACCCAGGCCAACAGCCGAACTTTTCCTAGCAACCTAGTGCCAGTCAAACTCCAGGGCCCTTTTTCCCAGGTTATCACCAACAACCCAAACTACCCTTCTTGGAAACCTTGCATTTTCCATACTTGACAAGATTGTTGAATGACCCTATCTGTCACGATCCACGCTGGCCTTCTATGCCGATGAAGTTGCCTTCATACATCCCAAATTTAGAATCCAAGCCTAACAAAGATCCAGGAGATCATGTGACTACCTTCCATATTTGGTGTTCATCTAACTCGTTGAAAGAAAACTCCGTACAGTTGTGATTGTTTCAACATACTCTCATTGGGAGTGCCACAAAATGGTACATTGAGCTCGATTACTCAATATACTCTTCCTTCGACGAACTGGTGATGGATTTCCTAAACCATTTCTAGTTACCTGTGAGATACAATGCTAGCATCGAATTGATGGCCAATTTATCACAAACAAAAGCGGACCATATATTTGATCACATTCGAGAATGGCGATGCCAAAAGAGTTTAATTAAGGTACCAGTCCCACCAACATTCATGCTCGAGTGGTTTCTTAAGTCTTTGGTCCCACAGTTGTCCAAAGACGTCGCGACGTCGGGAGTATTTTCCGAAGAAGAAGACATCATGAGATCTCAACAACTTGAGATAATCTATTCTCATTCTGGTTTATTATATGAGATCTTGCCAGATGTGACACGCTCAATACTTGATAACACCAGACAAAGAGCTGGACCACATGCCGATGGTATTGTTGGTTCAGCACAAACAAAGCCCACTGAGCAACTGACGAAGCAATTGCAGCATTTGTTTATACAACACTCAGTGGCCATCCAAACTATTGCTTTGGCTACTCCCCCTACCAAAACGTCGGATGTACACACAGTGAAATCGACTAATCCAAAGGCCACCCAGCAGCTTGAAGGAAAGAAAAAACAATGAAAGAAGGGTAAGGGGGGTAAAAAACCTATCGATAATGCTGGCAGGGACAACACTGAGAAACGAAAGGCGAGGTATCCATGCAACTTTTGCGTGGAAGACCACCCAACCCATCTATGTCCTCGGCTTGCAGAAGCCCAAAATTCCATGACGTAGCAACAACCTGCTATGTTAACTAATCCATTTCAACATGGGAAAAATCTAACATAAGCCTCTGCAAGCACGGAAGGGGGTAGCCATGGACCCTTTCCATCTTCGAACAACCCCACATATGTGAACGTTTATATGGTGAAGGGTGATGCTTTTATATCAACTAGAGAACATGACTATAGTCAACCAAGCACTTCCGCGAAGGGAAAAGAATCCGAGCTCCCATCTCTTCCACTACAAATTGAGAAGACGTTGGGCAAAACAATGACACGCATCCCAAAAGGCACGTTCAAAAAATCTTCTCACAACCCAAATGCAAGGGTCGCCCAGAACTATTTTGTGGTGGAAGATTTATCACAAACCCCTTGTGTGATGTCTGCTTTGAAGGTCCTTCAAAGCTGCCCTTCCTAGAGGAAAGCCTTGTTAACCGCTTTAGTATCTACCGAGACTTGTAATCCGGGTACAATCATGCTGGATACAACCGACCTAAAACCTTGTATGCCTTACCATGTAGCATTTCAGATAGCAGTGGCTTATTCCACGAAAACTTTTACTTGGAATATCTTTCGCACGGTGGTTGATGAGGGAGCCTCAACATGCATTATGTCATTGGCATGTTGGAAGGTCGTTGGCCAACCCGTTTTGTCTCTGTCACCTACTCTTCTCACTGCTTTCGACAGTCATTCGTTCCAACCACATGGCATCATTCCTTCTTTCCCCATCTAGTTAGGAGGGAAGACTGTGTTTGTTGAGGTAGAGGTAGTCGATGCACCCCTCGACTATAACCTCTTGTTAGGAAGGAGTTGGACTTATGCCATGCAAGCTGTGGTTTCTACAGTTTTCTGGGTCTTCTTGTTTCCACACGAGGGTCGGATAGTGACCATCGATCAATTGTCTTTCTCCATACCTGACCCTTCATTGGGAGCATCAACGGTCCTGATGATCGATAATCCTCAACCAGGTGTAGTCAACGTAGGGGTTGGTTTGTGCCCATCTTTGATGGGTACCTTCGATTACCCGCCCCCTCAAGGAGATATCAAGTTTATATCCAATCACCATAAGGTTGAGATTTTTCAATTTTTGTCGTTCCACACGACTTACCTCAACGATCTATGGATACTTCCTTCCCCATCGGTCATGATGGATGGGACAGGGCACCCAGGCATGTCCATGCCCTTGTCCGCAGCTAAAGTAGCGTACTCTTTAGTCTAGCAAACTTCAGCCAACACTGATCCAACTCCTGCACAAGAGTTTGATCCACTTCTAGAGCCTATTTGGGCTCAGGGTTCTCTCACTCACACCAATTCATTAGACTTAGTCTTTCCCTCTAATGAATCTATAATTGAGGCAATGACTAGTTCGGACAAACCCTGGGAAGATCTTCATCACCGATCATACTTCCTCCCAGAGTTAAGCAGAATCGAAGCAAGGGAATTCACTTTGACTATGACTCGAGATAGGTCTTTTCCTATCAATCCTTTAGCTACTTGTGTTGTTTATGTTGAGGGTAATATGGCAAGTATCGTTGAAATGGTACCTATAAATCTCTCCAGAACCCCTGGCGTCGTAGACAATGTTTTCGTCGAAGCATACTGCTCCCCCGAGGAGATACCCAACATCGACCCACAAAGCGTCGATCATGCGATAACTTTGTTGATTTTCAAGATCGCTTTGAGATCCGAAAGAAACATCCGGCGAGACTACATTTATGCTTTTCGATCTCGTCGTGATTAACTGAGAAAACTAACCTCTACGGGTCTTCTTTTAATCCCTTTTCAGACCCTCTAAACATGAAAATATTGTTGAGCGATCTTGTGGCCTTTCTCGCTCGTTAAACTAAAATTTGAAGTCACGTTTGTCCAGCGGTAGTTTACCCCTTTTTTGGTCCGGACGATCAACTATACGAACAAAGGTATACTCTTTGGAACTTCAGTTCTCTAGAAGAGTACTCTCAGGTATCATTTTAACCCTTTTTCAAGCCTGAGGGACTAAATTTACAAAAAAGGAACCCCCATGGAGTCCATAGTTAAGCTCTTTTCAGAATCCCTAAAATTGAAAAGATTGTCAAGTGACCTTATTCTCTCACACTCGTTAAACTGGTCCATAAGAACATTCCTGACGGAGTCCATAGTTAAGCCTTTTTCAGACTCCTTAAAAATGAAAAAATGGCCAAGTGATCTTGTCCTTATCACACTCGTTAAAATGGTTTTGAATAGACGTCTTGTCAGTGCTAGTTTACCCATTTTTTGAACCGACTAGACTATCTTCGAAAAAGGTACCCCAATGGAGTCTCCTTTTACATTTTTTCAGACTCTCTAAATATGAAAAGCCACCGAGCTTACCTTCTATGGGCTCGTTAAACTTACATCAAAGGACATTACCATTGTGTGTTTTATTAATCGCATTTGCATAACTACGTCTTTGGCCTAATGTCGGCTCCATGTTGCTCTCAACTGAACCATCTGAAGCATGCCTTATACACAAGCCTTGTAGCATTTTGCCTCTGCATCTTGACACCTTTGGGCCCTGGAGGATTTTTCCCGAGGGTCCTTTTCTTGCATATGTCTCTTTTTCCTGAACATCCCTGTGTTCCATGCGCTTGGAACTAGTATGTTTGTGACACTCGATTCTCCTTTGTAACGTAACATTCTTTTATTCATTTTCCAAAATTATTGAAAAAGACAAAAAAAATCAAATATACCCCAAAAAGAGGAAGGGAAAAGAATTTTCTTTATTGGCAGCATAATGAGTTGCCCTTGGATAAAGCACATCTGTTCGTTTGTCCATCAAACCCTGGGATTTAATATGACCTTAGGAATCTTTTCTCGCTACATAGAGTTGTGTCCTCCTCCATTTGGTTATTCTTCCAAACATATGGAGAGTTTGTGTTGCCTCCTGCCTCGTAAACTTATGTTAATGCCATGTTGCCTGAGTCTCATCATTTGTCGTGTTGTTTTCCAAGGGAAGTTTGTCACCAAGCCTAAATCGGCCCCTCTGCAGTTTGTCTCTTGCCCTCTTACCCGGCCATCCTGAATGTCCAATCAAGTCTTTGTTTGAAATCAATGAAGCCTTTGGTCTAATCATCAAGATTCTCTAGTCCATGACCGACAAGTCGTAAAAGACCTCTGGGTAGTGAAGTCGTACACTCATATTACACTCCTACCTGAGTTTTGAATAGTTTGAAGTTGTTGCTCGAGCTCTGAAGCCCTCATCTCCAGCCATCAGGCCTTATCAGCTTCTATGAAGATGGATACTCTACATGTATATCTTTTTTGATTTCAAGATGTAGCTCCACTGTGTACTGTTCATGGCTACACTTTATATAGTTATATGACATGGATCTACAGTGTATTTGATTGGTATCCATGTGTTTATTCTATCCTGAGCATGGGTATGCCTGCCTCGGAGAGACAATTGTTATTTTTGCAGACGACGCCTCCCGATTTCTGGTTCCTAGGCTCACTTGTTCGGCACATCAGAAAATATTGGTAATGTATTTCGGCCATCATATGCTATTCTAACCTCACACATTAGGGGGAATCTATTATAAACCTAATTTGCACCATATATGCTTACCTGGCATCAGGCCATCTCAGATTCCTTCTTTGCCAAAACACTACTGAAAAACACTTCTAAAAACTCCATTTTTAAAAGTCCACACTAGCTGACCCACTATAGCCCGCGTCAATCTATAGTGTCCACACTAGCTGGCCCACTATAGCTCGTGTGGACCTTCAGAAGCACAAAAAAAGGAAAGTTGCCGATGAAACACACAGCTTTGGGTGAGTTAACTAAATCTTTCGTCCATGCATGGTCGAGGGTTCGTCCAAATACCTAGCTTCTTCTATCCTATAAAAGAAGGGTTAGGGGTCCCATTTGGAAGGAGGAGAATAAGAGTAAAGAAACTCTACCCAATTGCACATTCCCATTGTCCCAACCCTTTATCCATCCTTGTGCAAAGATAGATACAAAGAAAAGAATCTGGAGGACATTTGAAGAGGAGCCCAGGATCAAGTTCGCAGAGCAGTGGTCGGTCTTGACATTGTAAGTTGATTCATTAAAGTTAATAATAAAGAAATGTTTTTCTCATCCCACTATATGAGTTCTTCATAGTTTAGAAAATATATGTTTGAATCTCTAACCCATTAATCTGTAGAACAAATGCATGTATATTGTGTTGTTTGTTTTTTACGCAGGACGGTCTTGAGAGGATAGCTGCCAACAAGTAATCAAGCATGAGGAAGGATCTACATCGAACGTCCGAAACAAGGTATGTTTTTGTAACCATGTATTTTCTTAAAATAAATGGGGATTAGGTCTGGGACAAGGGTAGAAAGTAGGATTCTTTCAGTCTTATCTGCATGCATAATATAACCCTAAATGCTAGTCCGTAGGGGGATTTCCCACCACAACACTCCAAGGTTTTTAACAAAAATATTACAGTCTGAGCAACCATTCTCCATACCCTTTGATGGTTGTTCTATATGCACTAAAAAACACTAAAAACCCTCAATTATATTGTCAACCCGGGGTAAGTAAACTTATATTTATAGCACTATATGTGCCACGGTAGAAAGGATAGAGGTAGTATAGTCTAATTAAAGAAATGGGTTATCTAAGGGTTAATATAATTAAGCAAAAACTATTAATGATCAAACCCTATTAAGAAACTTAAACTATTTACCCTAAGTAACTTTTGAACAAAGGATCGATGGATTGTTCTAAGAAAGAAAATGAAAACCCTACTATAAGAAAGTTAACTTAACCATTATAATGAGAAAAAGAAAACTATATATTTAATCTATCTAATGAGAAATAACAATAGAAAACTAATTTAATTAACCTACTCAAATTCAATAAGCAGCAACAATTAAATAAACAAATGAGAAACTACCCTATTAAAGCAAATAAACAAGCAAGCAACTACCCTATCTGTTATCACATAATTTTGTCTGGAGTCATATGTGTTCATTGTTGGTACCTAGGTCTGTAATTTTTCCATGTCCCTGTCCTTTTTGCAGGCCAAATCTTAAGTTTTTCCCCCTTTCGACTTGTAAATTGTTCTCTTCTTGCCCTTGTTTGTTTGTGCGTTCTAGTTTTCCTTGAGTATCTTACTTGATAGAAACCTCGACCCCAAGCCCCTTTGTTTTTCTCCAAGGATGAGAAATTTCCTCCTGTGTTTCAGTCACCGGTCTCCCTATTTTCCCAAGCCTAGAACAAAATTTTTGAAGTCCTTGTTCACACAGGCCGCAACCTTGAGCGTGAAGCACAGCTTTCAGAACAATTTATTTCGGACATGAATCGCAAGTAGGAGGCGAGTCCATTTTGAGACGGTGGGGATCCCCTGTGAATATTGGATTAACAACCCCCAGGTATTCATAGTTTCATAATTGCACGAAGTATAGCACAATAAAAAGAGTCAAAGTCCTGAAGCAATCACGAGCTGTTGATATTAAAGGGAACAGGTGGAAGCTAATCCAAGTGTTCGGGGAAATGAGCTTCGGGAGTTTCGAAGTGAGAAGTGCATAAAACTTCTGGAGAGTCGAATCTCGAACTCCTGAAGCAATCGTGGACCATTGATCTCAAAATCAACAGAGAGTCATTGATCTAAGCGCCCGAAGTTCTGAAGCGCTCGAAGTGTCGAAGTGGCCGAAGGCCCGAAGTGAATCTAATTCATTGATCAACAAGAGCCATGTGTCATCATATCCATAGCTCTAGGTAAAAGAACAGAAGGTAAGTGAGATTTGATTTTTGATTTTCCCAGAGCCCGGAAACCCGAAGTGGATCTCGGCCGTCCAAATCCACACGTCGTCAGATCCCTAGCTTCGGTGAATTTTCTTGGGGAAAATAAAGTTTGACTATTGATAAGTCTAAATCCCAGAGCCACAAAGGGATCTCAGCCATCGATATCAGGATGGCCACGTGTCATCAAATCCATAGCTCCGAGTAAAAGCAGTTGAAGGCAGAGGAGGTTTAATATTTTTTTTCCCAGAGTCCAGAGACCCGAAGTAATTCTCGGTCGTTTGATTCAAGAATACATGCATCATCAGATTGCCAACTCTGGGTAAAATAACATAGAGGAGCCAAAGGAAAAGGATCTAGCGCCCGAGCCCTGGAGCACCAAGTTCGTGGAAATCGTCGGCACAGACACATTGCATCCATCTAGCGTTGACACGTGGCACTTATTTCAAGCATTTTAGACATGCTTTCTTCATCTTTTTGAGTGACACATGTCACCTCTCCATCTGCGACATATCAACATGGTGACATCAGACCTCCACATCAGATCATCCTCCAAGAGTTGTTATTGTTCAACGCCAAAAGTAGCGCACCATCCCAAGGCACACTTTTGGCAGATCCTAAAGTTGGTGGGCGATTAAGCTTGGAAGTGGTGCTAAATCTAGCAGGTGCGCTCAAATCGCAGATCAATACCAGACCTATGGCCACAGTCCATTGTGGGGATGCAACATGCTCACGCGATAATGTTCTTGAGCAATCCTGCAATTGAAACCATGGTATGGAAAATGCGCTATGTGGAGAAATATGGTGGATTGCAGACCCAAAATAAATTTGAACCCAAACCACCTCTGAGAGGCACCGCAATTACATTTTTATATGGCATCCTATCCAAGAGAAGCACGTGGCCACTCCTTGAGAATTAACTCTCGTTCAATCTTTGAGGAAAGGAAGTTAATGAAAATAGAGTTGGTGGTTGAAACCTTGGCTTACTCCATAAATGGAAGGCATGGAAGGCCCGACCATGGGGACTGAGCCTTCAGCCCGTGGTACCCCTATGGGAATATTTTCCTACAAAAACCATGCCAATATAAGCTCATGTCTAACAAAGGGGTGCATGTTCAGTTTGACAGAAGAAATCGTCGACGCAAAGCTTTGATTGTAGTGACCAAGTCACACTCTTGGTAGTGGTGTATTGTTCTGAGTATAAATAGATAGTTTTAATATTTTGTTAAGGTCGTGATTTGGTTGAGAAGAGATCCCTATTTTGTAATGTTTTGATGCCAGAATGGTTCTCTGGTTATGTACCAAATTTGATACTTTCATGTTAATAGAAGTCAGCTTCTTTTCATCTCTCTGTAAAAACTATGCTAAAACACTCAGGCATGGAGCATCCAGTTGAGGTTTTCTTTTTTGTTGTAATGTAGGTTTCATTACAGTGGTATCGTGACCAATTTTAGTCATATCCCTTGTTATATTTTTCCCTCTTACACTGAATGGCTCAAGCATGGAGGATCCAGTCAAGTTGTTGTAGTTGCATTTTGATGTAGGTTTGATAATTGTGCTATTGTGATTGTGTTGTTTGGACATATTTCAGTGTCTGAATCTCTAGCTCAAGAGTGATCTTGAGTTTGAGTTTTTCTTCTCCAAGTTGCTTGAAAGTTTCAGAATTGCACAAAGTATATCACAATAAAAAGAGTTAAAGTCCTGAAGCAATCATGAGTCGTTGATATTAAAGGGGATAGGTGGCAGCTGATCCAAGCGTTCGGGGAAATGAGCTTTGGGAGTTTTGAAGTGAGAAGTGCATAAAAATTATGAAAAGTCAAAGCTCAAACTCCTGAACCAATCATGGACCATTGATCTCAAAATCAACAGGGAGTCGTTGATCTATGCGCCCGAAGTTTCAAAGCGCCCGAAGTGCCCGAACTGTCGAAGTGGTCGAAGGCCCCCGAAGTGAATCTGAGTTGTTAATCAACAAGATCCATGTGTCATCAGATCCATAGCTCTGGGTAAAAGCACAGAAGGTAAGTGATATTTGAGTTTTGAGTTTCCTAGAGCCCGGAGACCTGAAGTGAATCTCAGTCGTCCAAATCCAGGAGCCACGCATCGTCAGATCCCTAGCTCCGGTGAATTTTCTTGGGGAAAATAAAGTTTGACTATTGAGAAGTATGAAGCCCAGAGCCAGGAAGGGATCTTAGCTGTCGGTCTCAAGAGGGCCACGCATCATCAGATCCATAGCTCTGGGTAAAAGAAGCTAAAGGTAGAGGAGGTTTGAGATTTGGTTTTCCCGGATTCCAGAGACCCGAAGTAATTCTCAGTCATTCGATTCAAGAATAAATGCATCATTAGATCGCCAACTCCAGGTAAAATAACATAGAGGAGCCAAAGGAAAAGGAGCTAGCACCCAAGCCCTGGAGCACCAAGTTCGTGACAGTCGTCGACATAGACATGTGGCATCCGTCTAGTGCTGACACATGGCACTCATTTCAAGTGTTTTAGACGTGCTTTTTGCCTGTTTTCAAGTGACACATGTCATGTATCAATCTGTGACATATCAACATGGTGACTTCAAGCCTCCAAATCAAATCATCCTCCGAGAGTTGTTATTTTTCAACGCCAAAAGTAGCGCCCCATCCCAAGGCAAACTTTTGGAAGATCCTAAATTTGGTGGGCTATTAAGATTGGCAGTGGCGCTAAATATAGTGGGTGCGTTCAGATCACAGATCGGGACTAGACCTATGCCCATAGTCCATTGTGAGCACGCAACATTCTCGAGTAGTCCCGCAATTGAAACCATGGTATGGCAAATGCACTATGTGGTGAAATGTGGTGGATTGCTGACCCAAAAGCAGTCTGAACCCAAAACACCTATTATCAGCCCCGCAATTACATTTTTATATGGCATCCTATCCGAGAGAAGCACGTGGCCTCTCCCAAAGAATTAAATCTCATTTAATCTTTGAGGAAAGGCAATTAATGAAAATAGAGTTGGTGGTTGAAACCTCGGCTCACTCCATAAATGGAAGGTATGGAAGGCTCAACCATGGGGACTGAACCATCAGCTCATGGTACCCATTTGGTAATATTTTCCTACAAAACCCATGTCAATCTTAGCTCGTGTCTGACAAAGGGGTGCACGTTCAGTTTGACAGAAGAACTCGTCGACACAAATATTTGATTGTAGTGACTAGGTCACACTCTTGAGTCTGAGTTTTTCTTCTCCAAGTTTCTTGAAAGCTCGGTTCTCATAGCAGTCTTGTTCACCTTTTTCACTAAGTCTTTCCTCTACTCACACTTAAACTCAATTCACTCACAGAAGTTAATGTGGCCCTCACTTCCCTGTGCATTTCTTGTCCAATGTTGTGTTGAATATCATTCATATATTGAGTTTTGTCCATTTACCTCCACTCATATAAAACCAACATCCACCAAAAACTCTGATGGGTACTGGGCTTATCCTCCCACAATCTAAGGGTGACTCTCAGTGTTAAAATTCTTGGCGTCATTGCAGGGGAAGGAATTGAATACATTTCCTTGGGATAAAACGACAAATAATTTTTTATTCTAAAGGTGCATTAGATATCAGTACCATTGAAGATTGAAACTTGCACCTGGCGACTCCACTATTTCAGTTGTGGTTCTGAAAGGCAGACACACGAGGTCTACTCTGTAGTTTCCTCTAGCAACACCTGAAGCTGACCCAGAGAAAATTATAAGAAAAGGAAAGACCCCTCAGGAAGGTACTTCAAGTGTTGTACTAGGTGATCTTGGTAATTTTCTTAATCCCTCTTTAAAAACTCCAGTAGTTGTTTCTAATTCACATGTTATACAGTCTGTTGGGGTTTCAAGAAATTTAAATTTTGGGATTTTTCCTATTGATTTGTCTCCTCCTAGTCTAAGTGTGGAAGGAGAAATATTTGACACCCCTATTTCCCCTGAATTCGTACAGTGGTTTAGACCCAGAACCTTGGAATATTTTCCCACTCTGGGCTTTACTACTCCTCCTCCTATTAAAATTGCATCATTTACAGCAGGAGAAACTTTTGTTCCCTTGAGCCCCTTAGCCTTTTCCCCCAATACCTAATTGATTCCTTTTCCTCCCAGGAGTTCAATCGCAGTCTTACTTATCCAAACTGCATCTCCCCCTGCTTCTCTTCCAGTTCACATCCCAATGGTAGGTGTTAATCCACCCAGAGATAGGATGGCTGACATAGTGGCTACTAGATACTCCCCTCTAATCTTACCTCAGGATTTGAATAATCTCCCGGTCGAAGGCTACCTTAAAGAGTTTCCCAAGTTCACAGGGGAGGAAAGGATAACTGTCGAAGAAAACCTTGAATCCTTTTACAGTTTTTCAAATAATCATGTCATTGTAAATGAAGATGTATGGATGAGGGATTTTGTTCATAGCCTCGATGGTGAGGCTAGGATATGGTTCAGGGGATTGGCCCTCATACCTATTGATGGGATTCAAGCCCTAGATGATACATTTTTAAGACATTCGGGGGATTAAAAAGATTTTCTCTATTATATTATGGAGTTTGGGGCACTTAAGAGGAAAGAAGGGGAATCTATTTCAGATTTCTCAAGAAGATTCAATAGGATGTATGGTAAGATTCCCCTTGAAATAAAACCTATTGAAACCTAGGCCAAGGTTACCTGTGCTAGTTCTTTTGACCTCGATTTTTGCCTCCTGTTGAGAGAGAGAAGGGACACCTCGTTATTTCATATGCAAGATGCATCCCTTGAAGTAGAATCTAATCTACTGGCAGTAGAAAAACTTAGGAGCAAATCTGATAGAGACAGAAGAAGAGGTAAATATGAAGCTTCAACCTATGATTCCTCTGTTTCCCACCCCCAAGAAGATGAAAGTGCCAGGATGATAAAATCACTTTCTGATGAGGTGGAAAGGTTGAATTTGGAAGCCAATCAGAGCTATACATATCCCCAAAATGCTAATAATAGGGGTAGCTTCAAAATAACAAACAATGCCCCACAAATCATCCAAAGAGATCAAAGAAACAAAGGTAGAGATGATCATAAAATTCAATCTCCTCTCCAAAATAACCTTGTCACTGATGAATAAGGAGAGGAAGAAGAGCTTGATCCTTAAATTCATTGTCTTGGGGGCATGCCCTCATTTCCTCATTTAACCCAAAATGCATATGAGGAGTCTCTCATGGATAGTCAATTAAATGAGTTGAGCAAAGGAGAAAAGGCCATCAACAATACAAATAGATATAATCTGAGGTCAAAAAAGAAAGAGGGGAAGATTGATATTTTTGAGAAGCCTACCAGAACTGAGAATCCTACTAAAGAGGTGGCAGACAGCAGTAAATAAAGGCAGGTGAAAGACCCCCCATTAGTTGTCAAAATTTGTATCCCATAAGTGAAGGAAATTCTAAAGCCTCCTTCGTATTTTATATTTGAGCATGAGATCCAAAAGATTAGGATCCTTGCCCCCCTTTCAGAGTTGGTCAAGTGTGACGAACTCCAAAGGCGCCTCTCCAAAGTGTTGCAGCCTGAACCTTCATCTCATCCCGCAGACTCACTCAACCTCCAAGATGAAAATTCAGCTGTCATACTAGGGCCTTTGGTAGAAGACAGAGATAATTCCTCACCTCCCTTTTATACATCATTGAAAATCCATGATAAGGTGTTACACAATTTCTTGATGGATTCAGGAGAATCTCATAATCTTATGCCTAAAATTGTCATGGATGAGTTGGGCTTGAAAGTTACAAAAACCCACCGTGACCTGTATTCATTTGATTCCAGGAAAGTGAAATGCCTTGGGGTTATTAAAGAACTGGTTGTCTCCTTGTTCCAACTGCCCATGAAGAGTGTGGCCATGGACATAGTGATAGCTGATGTCCCCCCTAAGTTCAGGATGCTCTTGTCTAGATCATGGATCAAAATACTGGGGGGAACTTTTCATATGGATCTGTTATATGCTACCATCCCTGTGTTTGGAGGGGAACACAAAAGGATTTATATGGAAGAACAACTTGCCTACATTATCAGTGATGCAGCCAATCCCATCAACCACCCCATTTTCTCAGTCGATATTGATTTAGGAACCAGTATATTGCATCTCTTTGATTTTCCTCAACCACCTATTGAAATAAGAATACAACCGATTACCTTGTGTGAAGATCCTTCCCCCAAGACCTATGTTTGGAAAATGTTTTTTTATGCGGCCTCTTCCAGGGAAGGTGTTGGTGCTGGAGTGTTTTTTATTTCCCCTACCCAAGAGACTATAGCTTTGTCCTGCAAGTTGGAATTTGACACAAGAAACAACGTGGTAGAATATGAGGCTCTTGTCTTGGGTTTGAGAGCTGCCAAGGATATGGAAATTGAGGAACTAGTAGTGTTTGGAGATGCTGAGTTGATTGTTCATCAAATACAAAATCTGTATCAGGCTAAGCACCCAAGGTTATGGGCCTATAGAAATGAGATGTGGGATATGATTGACAATTTCTTCTTGGATTTTAATATTTTATTTATTCCAAGGGAGGAGAACTCTGTGTCATATTCCTTGGCGGTCTCAGCAAGCAATTTCAAGGTCCCTTTGCCCCCCAAACTCAAGTATGAGGTGGAGATAAAATACAGACCCTCTATTCCTGATAATGTCAAACATTTGAAGGTCTTTGAGGATGATATTGAGGTAAAAACGTTCCTTGAGACTATGGATGAATTTTTTGATATGCATATTGATCAGGATCAGGATTCTAAAGAAATCCCTCATGTTGATGTTCTCATGAATAAGATTGCTAACCATCATATTGTTCAGTTTCCTAGAAACCATATTCCAAAGGGACTTGTCCCTTTGGAGAGATTGTTTGACAGAAATGATGTTGTTGTAAATATGAAGGATCAACTAAAGAGGTTGATGTGACTGAATGCAATCTAGGGATGGAGGAGGATCCCAAATGGGTCAAATTGTCTAGTAGCTTATCAAAGGAGAAAAGTGTTGAGTATGTCAGACTTTTGAAGGAGTTCGCGGATATGTTTGCTTGGACATACGAGGATTTAAGAACATATGACACCAGCATCATTGAAAACAAAATCCATTTGAAAGAAGATGTTAATCCATTCAAGTAGAAGCTCAGACAAATAAATCACATGTTGTTATTGATTATTGAAAAGGAATTCAAGAAACTATTGGATGCACAGATCATCATCCCTTTGATATTTTCAGAGTGGGTGGCTAATTTGGTCCCTGTCACGAAGAAGAATGGGGAAATCATATTGTGTGTTGATTTCAAAAATTTGAAAAGGAGCTCCAAAAAGGATAACTACCCCTTACAAAAAATGGAGCACATTTTGCAGAGAGTGACTGGTTCAGCTAGGATGTCTATGGTCGATGGTTTATCTGGTTACAATCATATCTCTTTCTTACCTAAAGATAGAGAAAAGACAACTTTCACAACTCCTTGGGGCACATTCATGTATGTTAAAATGTCCTTCAGATTGAGGAATGCAGGAACGACCTTCCAGCGAGCTATGGACATTGCCTTCATTGGAGAAAAGGATAAATTTGTAGTCATCTATCTGGATGACATTACAGTATTCTCATGGTCTGATAAAGAGCATTGTTATCATTTGAGGAAGGTTTTCTTGAAGTGAAAAAGGTTTGGTCTCTCCTTCAATCCCAAGAATTATTTATTTTACATGCAGGAGGGAACATTGTTGGGGCATATTGTGTCAGCTAAAGGGGTAAATATCGATCTGAGAAGATTGGAGGCCATCCAGTCCTTTTCGTTTCCTAGATCCATGAAAGAGGTTCATTCATTTTTGGGTAAAATCAACTTTATAAGGAAGTTCATTTCTAATTTTGTTGAATTGGTTAAATACATTACATCCATTCTCAGGAAGGGGAATGAAGTGAAATGGACTGTTGATTCCAGGGATTCTTTCAACCAAATTAAGATGGCGTTGACTGAAGCACCTATGCTCATCAGCCCAGAATATTCCAAGGAATTTCAGATATTTTCCATCGCTTCAGTTGATACACTGGCTGTTGTTTTTTTACAAAGAAATGCAGAAGGGTTAGAGAAACCTATTTCCTTTTTCATCATAGCACCGAGGGATGCAGAAACAAGATATGATATCATGGAAAAGAAATCTTATTCTTTGGTGAAATCCCTCAACGCTTTCAGGTTTTATATTCTTCATTCAAAAATTATTTCATATGTCCCATCGACCTCAATAAAGGATATTATGATCCAACCTGATATGGATGGGAAGAGAAGTAGGTGGATTTCTAAAATTCTGGAGTTTGACCTGGAAATAAAACCCACCAAATTGGTGAAAGGCCTAGTTTTATCCAGGTTACTAGCTTAGTCGAATTGCAAGGCATTGGGGGTAAATTTTATGATGTAGACTCAGAAAATAAACAAACTGGGATTGTTGGTGAAGACTGTCGTGTCATCCCCAACTTAGCAGAATGCACCTGGTATAAAGAAATCATACACTTCATGTAGAATTTGAAGCCTTCTGATGGTTTGGACAGAAACAAGGTGAGAGATTTGAAACTCAAAGTAATCAAGTATTGTATCATATATCAGGTGTTGTACTGGAAGGACCCTCGTGGAGTTCTATTGAGATGTCTGGACCCACAAGAAGCCTAGAGAGAAACGATTGATATTCATGACAACTCCTGTGGGGGACATCATTTTTGGAGGACCACGACGTATAAGATACTCAGAGCTAGGTATTTTTGACCCAGCCTTTTTAATGATGTTTGTGCAAAGATTAGAGCTTGTACAAAGTGTCAAAAGTTTGTTGGAAAGAAGTATCTCAAATATTTTCCTTTGAAACCTATAGTGATTTCTGGACCTTTTCAGCAGTGGGGTCTCGAATTCATTGGAGAGATCAACCCAGGCTCAAGTGGCCAACAGAGGTGGATTTTGACTGCCACTGATTATTTTACCAAATGGATAGAAGCCATCCCTACAAGGAGTGCCTCCCACAAGGTGATCATAAATTTCCTTGAAAACATCATATCCAGATTTGGTTTTCCAAGTAGGATTGTTATAGACAATGTTGCCTCTTTTAGAGCTGAGCCACTAATTAATTTATGTTAGCGGTATGGGATCACACTAGTCCATTCTACTCCCTACTACCCTCAGGGAAATGGTTTATCAGATTCTTCTAACAAGATCATCAAAAGACTGTTAGAAGACAACAATAAATCCTGGGATGCAAAGCTGAAGTTTGCATTATGGGCTAACATAGTTACCACAAAGAGATCACTAGGCATTTCCCCTTTCCAACCGGTATATGGCGTTGAGGAAATATTTCCTTATTAGCTTGTTTTTCCTATGGAAAATTTCCTCCAGGACTACCAAGGAGAACATGATGACATGGTCAGGAGGATACTGCAGTTGGTAGAAGTGTAGCAGACCAGGGAGCAGTTGCTTGACAAAGCACAAGACCATCAATAGAAAATAAAATGAGCTTTTGACAAGAGTGAAAGCAAGGAAAATTTCCAACTTAGGGATCTGGTGCTCAAATGGGATGCACCCAACCACGACAAGGGAAAACATAGTAAATTTGAATCCTTGTGGATTGGCCCTTTCAATATTTCTGAGGTTTTTCCGAACAACACTTATGAATTGCAGAACTTGGAGGATTCTGAGGTTTTGGGTGTCCCTGTCAATGGGCATTTTCTCAAGAAATGTTTTGTTTAGGCTGTGACCGACGTCCCCTCATTGTAAATGTCACTCCCTTTTTGTTTTTAATTTAGGTTTTTCTTTTAATAAGAGACTCCATAACCCAATAGTTAAGGCACTGGATCTGTGCTTTCTTGGCAGCTCATGGGGAGCATGCCATCCTCTTTGGAGCCAAATGTTATCACATAATTTTGTCTAGAGTTGTATGTGTTCATTGTTGGTACCTAGGTCTGTAATTTTTCCCTGTCCCTCTCCTTTTCACAGGCCAAATCTTAGGTTTTTCCCCCTTTCGGCTTGTAAATCGTTCTTTGCTTGCCCTTGTTCATTTGTGCGTCCTGGTTTTCCTTGAATATATTAACTAAGAGAAACCTTGGCCCCAAGCCCCTCTATTTTTCTCCAAGGACGAGCACTCACCTCCTATGTTTCAGTCACTTGTCTCTCTGTTTTCCCAAGCCCACAACAAAATTTTCTAGGTCCTTGTTCACACAGGCTGCAACCTTGAGCATGAAGCATAGCTTTCAGAACATTTTATTTCGGACTTGAATCGCAAGCAGCAGGCAAGTCCATTTTGTGACAATGGGGATCCCCTATGAATATTAGATTATCTTCCCATGAGTATTCAGAGTTTCAGAATTGCATGAAGTATAGCGCAATAAAAAGATTCAAAGTCTCGAACCAATCACGAGTTGTTGATCTTAAAGGGGACAGGTGGCAGTTGATCCAAGCATTTGGGGAAATGAGCTTCGGGAGTTTCGAAGTGACAAGTACATAAAACTTTTGGAGAGCTAAAGCCCGAACTCCCGAAGCAATCGTGGACCATTGATCTCAAAATCAGTAGGGAGTCGTTGAAATGAGTGCCCGAAGTGCTCAAAGTACCGAAGTGGTCGAAGGCCTGAAGTGAATCTGAGTCATTGATCAGAAAGAGCCACGTGTCATTACATCCATAGCTCTGGTTAAAATCATATAAGGTAAGCGAGATTTGATTTTTAATTTTCCTGAAGCCCGGAGACCCGAAGTGGATCTCGGCCGTCCAAATCCAGGAACCACGCATCATCAGATTCCTAGCTCCGGTGAATTTGCTTGGGCAGAATAAAGTTTTACTATTGATAATTTCAGAGCCCAGATCCACGAAGGGATCTCAGACATCGATCTCAGGAGGGCCACGCGTCATCAGATCCATAGCTCTGGGTAAAAGTAGTTTAAGGTAGAGGAGGTTTGAGATTTGTTTTTCCCGGAGTCCAGAGACATGAGGTAATTCTCGATCATTCAATTCAAGAAGACATGCGTCATCAGATCGCCAAATATGGGTAAAATCACATAGAGGAGCCAAGGGAAAAGGAGCTAGCGTCCGAACCTATTAAGAACCAAATATCAATATAGCATAGAAAAACCTCAGAAAAATTACTCAACGCCTTGAAAAAGAGATAATTTTAGATAATAAGCCTCTTCGAGGGGGCAACCTCCTTTTACCCCACTTAAATGTTCAAGTACAAGATGATT
>ML790284.1:83904-138114 GCA_009831015.1 Picea engelmannii | reverse complement strand
TCAGATCTAGTGCTTTCTGAGATAGTTTTATGGCTCAGATTATTTCTTGAGCAGTGGGGCGAATTGAAGAGAAGGAGGGCATTTTTGAGATCCAGATCTAGTCCGTTTGGAGGGGTTACACTTCATATCTGACCCTGAGACTTCACCTAGTGACTTGCAGTGTCCCGATCTATATTTCTGGAGAGTTTCAGAGCATTTAGAGGCCTCCTTCAGCAGGGTCGAATTATCTAGGGCTTTAGTCATCCAGTGGGGTGCACCATTCAGTGGGGGATTTCAGATCTACAGAGATTGAGAGGGATCTTGGAGATTCGGGCACCTGGGTTGTTCTTACCATCACCCGATCTATCAGTTGGCATATTTCTTAGGGTGATTGGACACTTTTGGCAGCAGGGCCGAGTTATTGAGGGTTTCATCCTTCTATTGGAGTGTGGCATTCTTCAGCTAGAGAGTTTGGCATTCATATCTGCTTGTATTGATCTTCATTTCTTATTCAGCCTTTGGAGGCATCTTTTGTATTAGTGGGAGCATTTTGTAGCAGCTCTTATCTATTGTCTATCTTCTTGGCCATCTGTTGAGCATTCCAGATCGGCATCTTCATTGTAGCAGGTTTCTCTATTTTATGAATAAAGAAGATTTGAGATGTTTTGGCTTATCTATCTTATTGCATATGGTTGAGGTATGTTCCATGGTTATCTATTTCTGTTATTTGTTGCATACACACATATAAACACATCTAAACAAATAGATCAGCAAACTGTTTGATGAAATACCACAACTAGAAAAAGTTTTAAAAGACACCAAAACAGTGATGATCCTTGCATAATGGATTGGGATCATTACAAAGAGGTTAAACCAAGTTGTTGACTTCCTTCTCATGGCTCCATTGCAGGTGTTGACCATTACAATGTTGGAATGGAGGGAAAGAGAGAACGAGGAGGAGGATGCCATTGCCGGGAATGTGGGCTCTTAAACTTTTTTAGGATCCCGAGCATGAGAGCCCAACTCAGATTGTTAGAGTACACGGTCCACATGTGGGATGTGGATCAACAGTTATTTCACGTAGGGGTCCACACGCTGACACTAGATATCGAGGATATATATTTTCTGACGGGGTTGTCACGATGTGGATACCATGCTACTCTGACCGGAGGTAGAGGCGGCGGACTTCCTATGAGCGAGTATGTTCGTCGATATTGTGTTCCCAAGGAGGAGAGAAGCAAGGGTAAGGTCGCCATCTGGGGTGTCCAAAATCTGACCTTGTGGACTATCTTGTTTACCATTGCACGCATGGCCAGGAGCGCTACTCCACACATGGCTCTCCAGAGCTATTTCCAATAAGCAATAGAGCGCACAGAGCCTCGGGTTTTCAATTGGTCGGATGCGATTCTCTACAGTATGAAGAGGCAACTGACAAAGTGCAGAAGGGGTGACCATAAGCAGTTCGGGTATGTGTCACATTTGGTGTCATTCTTCCTCGAGAGGGTCCCACTGTTGCGACTATAGGTAGATTGGGGTTTACTGGCCCCACAAGATCCGAGGATGCTGAGGTGGTGTAACCTCATGGCTCAACACATAGAAGGGCCTATAATCAAGTATAATGATTCATTTTTTGACTGGTTGAGGCCCCAGATGTTGATGATCAATGACTACGCATATGTCGGTTTGGATTTCCGAGGAGATACGGATTTGGTCCTACCTGAGGATGCTCATTGGGGTGACTTAGGTGAGAAGTACACATTTTTTTCCTTTTTAATATTTTTGCAAATTTTATTATATAAAATGTTTTTATGTTTATCCAAGGACTAATCAAAAAAATTCTTTTGATGACACAAATGTGGGGTCGTATTGACCTCTAGGAACGTCTCCCATTAAGAGGCGAGGAGAAGCAAATTCAGTGGAAAGATGGGACATCGAGGACTATGAGGCAGTGGAACAGAACTCAGAGGGGTTGACTGTGGATGTCCCGGACATCGCTATTGGGGAGATCTTGAGATGCTATTAGTGCCATATTGTGGGCGTGTCCAATTCTCTCAGTCGACTGCTCCATAGGGTAGCCTGAGCAGTTGTATGTTATCATGAGCATCATTCGTGATGATATTTTGTGGAAGTTATGGGCTTCATATTTTGAGATTTTGATATTTGGATAGAAGTTTTTTGTAAAAAAATTTGATCATTATATACATATATACAACTTCTACCGGCTTATTTTATGTTGTATAATACATTTGAACTGTGATTGGTTCATAAATATCCCAAATGTCTGTCTAACACATAATTAGCTAAGGCATCAATCAATGTATTTAGGCATCTAGGAATGTGTTGATATTCAATATAATCAAAATAATGTTCCAAGAGGCGAATTCGTAAATATACCCGTAATAAAGTAGGACTTCGGATAGCATAGACATTACTTAACTGTAGTACTACTAGTTGCGAATTGAGTCGTATAACCATATGGCGGATACCAAGCCAAATAGAATCAATTAA
This sequence comes from Picea engelmannii, assembly GCA_009831015.1. Classification (NCBI taxonomy): domain Eukaryota; kingdom Viridiplantae; phylum Streptophyta; class Pinopsida; order Pinales; family Pinaceae; genus Picea; species Picea engelmannii. Next base: position 135,627 of record ML790284.1, on the reverse strand, counting down.
CAATTCGATGATGGTGCTATATTCTGTGATATTATTGGTCGCACAACCGAGGCACACACCTCGTAGACTGATAAGTTCGTTTGTAGGTGCGTAAATTTCCCATGCAGCAGAAGAAAGGTTCTGAGTACTACGACTATCGCCATTGGCGAAGCCAATGTGGGGTAGCGAAGACTCAAACATTTGGAAACCAAGCACAATGAAAGATAAGCGGTTGAGGGTAGAGACCAAATAATGAAAAATCATACTAAAGTAACACACAAAAAGTATGATACAATAAAATACAAGCACTCATGCACAGGTGATCTTAAGAATAGTACTTCCTTTAGGTACAACCCATTTATGGGTTCACTCAAAGGGATACCATCATAGTCCACCAACTCATAAGCTCCTTTCTCCAACACTCGTCTGATGATATAAGGACATCGCCACATAGCTTCAAATTTTTCGGCTCCTAGCATATCCCAATCTTGTTCGTAAAGGAGAACTAGATCACCTTCAAAGAAAATGCGTGGCTTGACATGTTTTTCGTATTTGGATTTGACGCATTTCTTCTGGGCTTCTATAACTAGGGTGGCATCGCGACGGGTTTTGTCTAGTTGCATGAGATACAACAGATGCTCTTCTTTGGTAGAAGTGTTTGGGAGAAGTTCGACGGCTAGTTTTAGAGAAGGTATCTCACATTCAATCGGCAAGATGGCTTCTAGACCATAAACTAACTGGAAAGGTGTAAACCCAATAGCAGACTTAACGGATGTCCGGTAAGTCTACAATGTTGAAAACAACATCGTGTGCCAACTCGTTTTGTGAATCCCTATCATTCGTCGAAGCATGGTAATGAGAACTTTCTTTATTGCTTCAACTTGGTCGTTGGCTTGTGGGTAATAGGGTGTTGAGTTTTCATGGCGAAGACCCAACTTTTCGGTGAGTTCAGACATCATGAAGTTTCTAAAGTGGCTACCATGATCAGTAACAATAGCTTGAGGAACACCAAACCGAGAAATGATGTGATTGAATATGAATAATGTTGCAGTATTTCCGGTATTGTCGAATGTTGGCATCGCCTCGGCCCATTTCGTAAAATAATCTACGGCTATAATAATGTATCCATGCCCCCCGATCGAGTGAGGGTGAAATGTCATGAAATCGATACCCCATTTCACAAAAGGACCAACGGAGACCACAGGGTGTAGAGGAGCAGGGTGTGATCATATTTTGTTGTTGTAGGTTTGGAAAGTGTGGCATTTTTGGACAACAATTATACAATCGCTGAATAAAGAAGGCCAAAAATACCTCGCTCATAAGATCTTCTGGGTAGTAGCATACCCAGACATGTGACCACCACATGCTCCATAATGGTAGTCATTCAGGGCTTTCTCGGCTTCATCAAATGTGAGGCAGAGTCAAAAAATGGAGTCAATCCCATGACGATAAAGAGTATCACCAAGGATAATATACTGACGGGCTTGGTAGCATATTCAACGCTGGTCAGTGCTAGAAAAATCAGGCTGGAATGTCTGAGTCTGGAGATATATGATGATATCCCCATACCAAAGGTCATCAAAACTAATCAAAGAAAGGGATTCATCAGGTAAGGAATCCTCTGCTACATTTTCCGTCTCAGAACAGGTAAGGTCGCATATCAACTCGGCAAACACCAAGGATTTCTTGGACTTAGCACGTTAGAATTCTAAGTCAAACTCTTGGAGTATTACGATCCATTTGGAGTATTTTCCCCCTATCAATTAGCATGTAAGAATGTGCTGCATTAGGTTGCAGTAGGAAATCACAGTAGTCTTGTGTAAAAGGATATAGTGTCAAAAATGGTGAACAGCTTGGACGGCGGCCAAGGCCAGTTTTTCAACATGTAAATACTTGTATTCATTAGTCGTGAGACTCTGACTCAAATAATAAATGACATGTTCATCATGAGAATCATCCTCCTGAATGAGAACCATAGCGATGGTATAGTCTGAGGCTGTGAGATAAAGGAAATAATCTTGAATGTAATCAGGTGGGAAGAGTAGTGGGGTACGAGTTAAAGACAGTTTCAAAGATTTGAAATCTTTGTTAGCAGTGGTATCCCATACGAACTTAGAACCTTTCTTGAGCAGTCGAGTAAATCCAAGAGTTAGCTCAGCATAGTTTGGGAGGAAACGACAGAGAAAGTTTGCCTTCCCTTGCAAACTTTGTAGCTGGCAAAGTGAGGAAGGAGGAGGAAGATTTAGAATCGCCTCGACCTTCAAAGGATCTACCCTGATCCCTTGACGTGAAAAAATAAATCCCAGAAGTCGGCTGGATTCTAGGCAAAAAACACATTTGTGTGGGTTTAAGCATATACAGTAGAACCAACATTTGAGGAAAATGGCTCGGAGTTGTGTGGGATGATCGACACGGTGCATGGAATGAGCCGGTAGGTCATCAAGATATGGTTGGACAATGTTATTTATATCATGAAAGGAATAAGACATAGCACGTTGAAAAGTCGGGCCGGCATTATTTAAACCAAAGGGTAGTTTTCGGTAGGCGAAAGTTCCCCAAGGACAAATAAAAGTGGTCGTGTGTTGGTCAGAGGGTACGATATTTATTTGATTATATCTGGAGAAACCAACCATCAAAGAGAAGATTTCTCTCCCGGTGCAATCGTCGACGATCTGGTCAACGAAGGGGGTGGGAAAGTTGTCTTTAGGACAAGCTTTGTTAATATCCCTATAATCAACATACATGTAGATCGTACCTTGTTTTTTGTTAACCGAAACAAGATTGGAAACTCAGTCAGTTAGAGCCACAGGGTAAATAAATCCAACTTTAAGAAGTTTTTCAATATCAAGCTTGATAGCACCTGCTTTACGTGGGTGGATCGGACGAAGTCATTGCCGGACGGGTTTAGCACCTGGGTATGTCTTAATCTCATGAACAACAATGTCAGGGTCAATACCTGGCATTTATTCATAGCTCCAGGCAAAGACGTCATGAAATTCTTGAAAAAGAGATTTATAGGTGACAATTTCATCATTAGAACATGACGCTCCGATGTGCACATTTTTGACAATTCTAGGTTTAATAGATATGTCGAGGGGGATGGTGGGTAAGATATTACTTAAGTTCCCTTTGTAGAACATATCGTGTGTAGACTCGGGAATGGTATAAATGACCACAACAGTCGACGAAGTCGAGATCCGTTGGTAACTCTCAATGGTGTGTTTTTCCGGGAAGAGAATGGAACGATGATGTCCATCATCCCAAGGAGTATCTTCAATGGACATAGCAGACATAATCATCTCGTTGGTAGGAAAAATGACACGGAATGGATCCGGAGATAACTCACCAAGAGAGGAGGTAGAAGCGGTGGCCGATTGAATGGATTGATAAGCAGAATCAATTGGACTCAAAGGCATTTGGTCACAATAACAAAGATGATCACTGGGTTTGGGTACTATCCATGGGTCATAATACACAGGGGTTTCGTGAACAGAGGTGGAGATCATGTTGATCGAGGAGAAAAATGGATGTGGAACATCAGGTGGTGGAATGGTGAAAGTACCCATCAAAGAGGAATCTTTAAGAAGACCCACATTGACATTCATATATCCAAGGGAGGTTTTTTCAATGAAAGGGATGTTGTCGGTACGTGTAAGTTGAAGAAGGCCAATTGGTCCACCGTAATGAATTTTCCTTGATGTGGGAAACGTATGACATGGAAAAGAGTGGACACAGCTGCATGCATGGAGTCGATCCAGCTACGTCCAAGTAAAAGGTTGTAATCGAGAGGAGCGTCAAAGACTTCAACTTCAACGTTGGTCGTTTTTCCTTCTAACGTAATAGGAAATGAAGGGAGGACACCATAAGGCTTAAATCTAGAGCCATTAAAGGCTTTGAGCGTGTTGTGGGATTCGGTTAAAGGAGGAGATTCGATGGCTTTCCAACGGGTAATAAACATGACACACATCGAGGCACCTTCATCAATAATTGTTCTACAAATGTTCTTGTCGGAGACAATAACTTGTATTTGGAATGCGAGTTGGGGGGGTAACCTTGGAATGTGATCTTCCAAGTCAAAAATTATTAAATTTGTATCGGTAGGGTTGATTCCACCAATATCTTTCAATAGTGCCTTCCGTTGTATAGGAAAATTCTGAAGGACTTCGAGGGCTGACATCGCGGACGGTGCTTGGGCCAGATCTTCAACAATATTGTAGTTCTGGGCAGCACGTGGATGAGGATTGAAAGAATATTTTCGGACAACACCCTTTGGGGGAGGGAAAAGAACTGTATCTAGGCTCAGTCGTTTGAGATGAAGAGTACCATTGGTAGGTGGAGTCGTGGGAGATGGTTGGACCAACGAAGGAGATATTTCATCAACCTTATCTTTGGAGGAGGAATAATCTTTGGCTCGAGTGGTAAGTGTGATGTCACTCTTCTTTGAATCACCTATACACATTAAGACATAGGATGTAGTGGAGGGGGAAGGTTGGTCATGAATGACCAACTGGGCCTATTGTTGAGAAGGGAAGGGTTGTGACAATACGGCCGGAGTAGGCGGTTTCAGGGTCCCTTGAAGGAACTTAGTAACCTCGTCTTATCTTGGACAATACTTAGTGTATTGATCATCACCACAGATAATACAAGGGTATCGGGGTTTGCGCTTATCCTTGTCGTCAACAGGTTGTGTTTTTCTCTTCTCAAATTGCGGATTATTTTTATCCTCCTTGTTCTTACCCTTCCCTTTTTTGGATTTATTTTTTTTGGCGGGGGTAGATTGAACAGAGTTCACCTCAGAAGTCTTGTCGATGGGAGGGGTAGGAGATGGGTCATTTTGAACATTAGAAGCAACAATTTGGGGTTGTTGCTAGAGGCTTGGACGAAATGGGGTTGGGCATGGAAAGTGCCAATCACACTGTCAGTTGCATGAGAAGTAGCAGGAGTAGTTGAAGTAGCAGAAGTAGAAGGACAAGGTGCATCAGGGAGTAATTCGTAAAGAGTACCCATTTGTGAGTAAACGAGGTCAAGGTATTGAGCACGACTGATCACCTATTCTTTTGTGACAACTCCACCCATGGCGATGTCACGAGCGATGTCATTCACGAATGATTTCATGAACCACTCTGCCAGCAACTGATCGAGAAGTTTGAGTTTGATGAGACGTCGTCTCCATCGCCACTCATGAATGTGATCAGAGATATGAGTGGCTTTGGTTTGTTTGAAAGAACTCAAAATTTTGGTTCTAGTTTTGTAGCGGATCGGTATCCGGTAGTGGGTGAGGAAAGCCATAGCGAGGGTGTTGAAGTTGGTGAAGAAGCCTCGTGGTAATTCTATATACCACTTCACGGCGGAACCTGTGATAGTTCATTGAAAAAGGTGTAAACGAATAGAGTCATCCATCAAAGAGTTGGATTAACACCAAAGGTGAAAATTCATTACATGATTGTTTGGGTCCTCTCCTAGTTTACCATCGAAATTAGGGATGTCGAATGGTAGTTTGGCCGGTATCGCGGGTTATTGAGGAGAGTGACGGCTTGGATCATTTAAAATTCTCGACAGATCAGGGAGGTCCAGGGTGGCTAAGAAGGGTAATTGTCTATTCACGTGTGGGTACTGGTGACTTTGGGGAGGGAGTCCCATCGGTAGACCAGTAGGACCGTAAGAAGTTGACATATAATACAAAGATCCGGGTAGATTCGGTTGTAGGTGTGGAGGTAGATAATTTATAGGGTTGTATTGGTGAGAGATGTTCCCTTGAACATGGGTGTGGGGTTGATAATTAGAGCCCCAAATAGGATTGGACTTACCTGGATATGGTTGGCATGTACTAGGGGGTATGAAGGAGCTAGCTTGAGGTTGTTTCTCCCTAGTCGAGTGAGGATTATATTGGATAAGATAGTTCCAATACTGGGTCAAGGATGGAGGTATGTTTTGTCCATAGGGTGAGTTAGGTGGGGGTTTCCCTCAATCGGGGGTTGCATCCCAATTGTTATTTGTCCTGCAAAAGGGGATTGGGTATGGCCTCCTTGGTGAAATTTTCCACCGACAGGAATCTAGTAATTAGGTGTGAAAGACGGGATGGTGCCACTAGGGTCAGTGCCTCTGATAGAGGATGTAAGAGGTCCTCTGAAAGGGGGTTGAGGAAGTGTCGGGATGAAACAAGGAACAAGATGGTGCCCAGAAGGAGTGGAAATGCTAGGAGTCCCAAATGGGATTTGTGTAGGAGTGGGAATAGAAGCATTCAATGCATGATATCCTGGGGGAAGTGTTGGGGTGAATCTAAGAGAAAGCGGTATGCCAATGGGAGCTTGGCTAGCCACCGTAATCCTAGTTTGAGGACGCATAGTATCTGGGACCATTGTGTAATGGACCATTTGTAGGGGGATAGTCAAGATGTGGTTAGTTGGCGGAGCATCTGAACCAGGAAAATAATAGGTAGTAGTAAAAGGTATTGCATCTGGATCGGATGTTTCGGGCGGCTCAGGTGTGACAGTGATATCAATGCCTGCTCCTGATCCAAAGAGATCTCGTCTAAAAATGACAGTAGTCCAAAAAGGATCTTGACCCTCAAGTCCTGTGAAAGGTCTAGTTGGTAATCCAGAAGACTCAACAACTATTTCTGTAGAAGAATTCACTCGAACAATACGTCTCACAGAGTCAAGAGGAAGTCGGAAGTCCTCTTGACAATTGGTAATTCGGAACCGTTCTAAAGAGTTAGTTATTTCCACTTGTGGAGTGGAAATTTCTTGGACTTCACTCTATTGAGGAGAGCCCTCCGGTGAGTTGGTAGGCAATGGTTGAGAACCTTCCATATCTTCTGGGGGTAGGCCTTGCATTCTACATGAACAACGTGGAGGGTCAATTGTGATCGAGTTAAAATCTTACAAAAGAAATTCTATGTCCAAATTGGGTAAACAAACAACACGCACTAGTAAAATGTAGGAATCAAGACCAATCAAACAAGACCTTCCAATTCTGAAGTCACTAGTTGGTGATGAAATCCAACGTCGCAACGACGAGACAAGAAGGGGTTGGGATAGGGTGGAAAATTTACATTGATGACCTACTTAACGGACTTACACCCTGGTGCAAGCTCCCACACATAATCGTGGGTATACCCTCCAAGGATCCCAAGTGAGTTTGGCCAACGTCGATTCCAGGCACCATGAAGACTTACCCCTCCATGGTCACCTTGTGTAAGACGCTAAGAAGATAAGCCATTAAAGTTACCACAAACAACAATTATGCTTGGGGGAACAATCGACAGTTCGATCCACATGCAAGGGTAGGGTATCTAGCCCAAAATCAACTTGAGAGGCTTCCACTCATCATTGTGTGTATACCTTAAAGTGACCCCCATAATATGTGCAATCTCTACACCGATATTAACAAACCAAGGTGAGTAAATCTGTCAATCTCAATGTGACCTCAGGTTTGACCCTTGTGTGAGAAGGGCTTCCTAGAACAAAACATTGCAAATGGAATTTGACATTCCCTATCACAAGATATTATTGTGTGTTTTGCGCTTTGGAGAGTGTGTCTCACTGCCTATTCCAAAGCTCTAGCCTAGTTAATGTTGGTGCAAAAGAGCCCTAGAAAAGTTGCTAGTTGAATTTTAAAGTTGCGCAATATTATTAAAGGTTGTTGTTACACAAAAAGGAGACGAAAATGAAACCAATGTTGTGTAAGACTCTGACCCAACAATGCATAAATAAAGATGAATGATACAAATTTTCATTCAATGAATTCTATCTACAGGAGGGAAAGAGGAGTTTTTTGGAACAATGTGAACTATGATGTACAATCTTTCTTGAAATGTAATATCAAACAATCATGAACAATGAAAATTCCCTATTCATTCTCTTTTAATATTTGAATGCCAATATTTTTCGAATAAATGATTGCTTAAAAAAAAGGAAAAGAAAAAAAATATCTTTAATTTTTTATTAGAAACCAAACAATACAGATGGAACTAAGAAAAAGTAAGCAACCAATGAAAATGAAATACTCAACAAAAACCCAAATCGATCTTTCAATGAAGATAAAATAACAAACTGACAAGACCAGTCTCTTCAAATGCACATGGACAACAATTTTCCAAGTAGTAAGCAATCGAAAAGGACAATTAATCCCAACTTTTAATCCAATCAAAGGCTGTCGGCCAAACAAGCACTCGGATTTCAGAATTGGATATTATACCCTTGTTAAGAAAATCTCAAGAGGTAAAAATTGAGACAAAATTTGTTGGGTATGTGTTATATTCTTTGCATGAGTAGTAGTGTTTTCCTTGGGAAATGTGACACCTACCTCGGGAAATGTGTCATGCATTTAGGTGGTTTTTTCGGCACATGGTTTTTGTCAATAGTTTTCTATTTCTGGTTAAGGAATTAGGGTTTTGGACTAATCTAGGTCATTGGGTTAGGGTTTTGGATGTCTCTAGCTCCTATATGTATATTGTATTGTAAACAATGTAACACAATGAATGAATATAATATATGTTGGTTTTCCTAGTTTGGGTTTCCAGGGGAAAAATCTCTATGTAATGTTTGTATTTTCCATTGTATCTTTTCTATTCTTTTATGGATATTTGTTTACAGTAGACATTGTACAAGGTTCGAATTTACATTTGGTATCAGAGCTTTATTGGCTTCAGGGGGGCGCCTTTGTGGTCAAGGGTTTGGCTCGGGACTATGATAAGCCTTGTTACAGTGGGAGATCTGTGGTATTGTTTTTCGGGTGAAAAGAAATGGAAAGCAATTCAAATATGGAGATCGAGAAGTTTAATGGGAAAATATTTGAGTTGTGGAAGCTCAAGATGGAAGATCTTTTGGTGGACAGAGATCAGTGGATCGCGGTATATCTAGGTACTACACCTACAGGAACTTCTGCAGATGACTGGAAAAATATGGATCGAAAAGCAAAGAGCACAATCTGACTGTGTCTCTCCGATTCAGTATTACTGAATGTGTTATAGGAAGCTACAGCCAAGGATTTATGGGAAAAGTTGGGCAAGTTGTATCAGTCTAAGTCCCTGGTAAATAAAATATTCATGAGAAAGAAGTTGTATAACTTGAGGATGAGAGATGGAGACTCGGTGGCAAAGCATTTGAATGCCTTCAATACTATGGTAAGTCAATTAGTATCTATTGAGATTAAAATTTCAGATGAAGATAAATGTATCAGTTTGTTGTGTTCTTTACCAGACTTGTGGGATAGTTTGTTTGTGGCCATAGGTAGTAATATAACTTCTTTGAATTTTGAAGAAGTGGTCTCATCCTTGTTGTCGAAGGAGATGAGACGAAAGAATATGGAAGGACATAGCACAAATGCATTATTTGCAAGAGGACATTCCCAGGAAATAAACAGATCTAATTTCTCAAGTGGGAGATCTAAGTCTAAGGGTAGATCTAAATCTCCTGGAAAGTTTGTAAGGGTATGTTGGAGGTGTGGAAAAGAAGGGCACTACAAGAAGAAATGTAGATCCAAATTTGAGAAAAAGAAGGTATCTGAAGAATCTTCTTCTACAGAAGAAAAGACCTCCAAGGAAGAAGGAGGGGATGTGTACTTGGCCTCTTCAAGAACACATGTAGATCATGAGGCATGGTTTATTGACTCTGGTGCATCCTTTCATATGACTCCCCACAGGGAGTGGTTCTACGAATATGAAAAGTATGATGGAGGTAATGTTTTCTTAGGTAATGATTCGACAACCATAATCATAGGAAGAGGAAGGGTCAAGTTGAGACTCATAGATGGAAGGATTAGAACACTGCCTGGTGTTCTACACATCCCAGGTATGGCCATAAATTTGATTTTTGTAAGCAAAATGGAAGATGCAGGAGTAAAAACAATTTTTGAAAAGGGAACTTGCAGGATGGTTTGAGGAGCAATGGTGTTGATGAAGGGAGTTCGGTTTGGAACTGTGTATAAGATGCTAGGAAGAACTATTAGTGACGGGTGTAATAGCTCCATTGTTCCTGATATTGGAGTTGCAGAAGAAAGAACTCCTACAGTCTCTGGAGAAAAGGTTATGTTGTGGCATCAAAGAGTGGGTCATATCGGAGAGAAAGGTCTTCGACTACTACATGGTAACGATATGGTTGAAGGTATGTCTAAATGCTCTCTGGATTTTTATTTCTATGAACATTGTTCACAGTGATGTTTTTGGACCTGTGTCGGTCCCATCATTGGAAAAATCTGTGTACTATGTCTCATTTATAGATGAATTCTTGAGGAAAACTTGGATATATTTCCTCAGGAATAAATCTGAAGTCTTTGACAGGTTTAAAGAGTTTAAGGCTCTTGTTGAGAATCAAACAGAGAAAAGAATTAAGGTGTTGAGAACAGATAATGGTGGAGAGTTTTGTGGGAATGAATTTGAATAATTCTGGAAGAAGTGTGGTATAGCAAGGAAGAAGACTACTCCATATACACCTCAGCAGAATGGAGTTGTAGAAAGGATGAATAGGACGTTGATGGAAAAAGCAAGGTGCATGCTCAGTGGTGTCGGGTTAGGGAGGGAATGTTGGGCAGAGGCAGTGGGTACTGCATGTTATCTGGTCAACAGATCACCCTCATCAGCGTTGGGTGACAAGACTCCACAAGAGGTATGGACTGGTAAGGAACCTTCTCTCACACATCTTAAGGTATTTGGTTGCGATGCATATGTTCATGTTCCAAAGGAAAATAGGAGTAAGTTGGATAAGAAGGCTGAAAAATGTATCTTTATTGGATATAAAGATGGTCTCAAAGGTTATAAGCTTTGGAACCCATAAACTAAGAAGGTAGTGTATAGCTGAGATGTGGTATTTAGAGAAATGAAGGATGTTGTTAAACAGGAAGTCCTACCAAGTAAAGAAGAACTAGAGAAGATAGAGTTTGATTTAAAGGATGATGAAGCAGACTCTACAGAAGAACATGAATCAAAAAAAGATCCTCATACTCCAGTATTGAGGAGATCGGATCAAGAAAGAAGGCTACCAAAAAGGTATAGTCCATCTGATTTTCGTTCAAATTTTTGTTTGTCTATTACTGATGATGATCCTAGAACTGTCAGGGAGGCAATGGATTCAGAGGATGGAAATCTCTGGAAAAGGGCCATGGAAGAAGAAATGGCATCTTTGGATAAGAATGACGCTTCAGATCTAGTGGAGTTTCCAACTGGAAGAAAGACCATTGGCAGCAAATGGGTATTTAAAAAGAAGTTGAATGAAGAAGGAAAAGTGGAGAAATACAAAGCTCGGTTAGTAGCAAAGGGTTATTCACAGGTTGAGGGAATTGATTTTGGTGAGATTTTTTCTCCTGTTTCCAAGTTAACCTCTATAATATTTTTGTTATATGTTGCTACTGCATTTGATTTTGAAGTAGAACAAGTGGATGTGAATACAACATTCCTGCATGGTGTTATAACCCTAAATTGCACCATACATGCTTACCTAGCATCAGGCCATCTCAGATCCCTTCTTTGCCAAAGCACTACTGAACGAACTCTTTAAAAAACCTATTTTATAAGGGCCCACGTGCCCTACTCCATTATTGCATGTGTGTACATGCTAGCTGACCTAAAACATCCCGCGTGGACCGACAAAAGCACGAAAAAAGGAAAGTTTCAGATGGAACACACAGCTTTGGGTGAGTTAACTAAAAATCCCGGCCATACATGGCCGAGGGTTCATCCAAATACCTAGCTCCTTCTAGCCTATAAAAGAAGGGGTAGGGGTCCCATTTGGAAGAGGAGAAATAGAGTAAAGAAACTCTGCCCAATTGCATATTCCCATTGTCCCAACCCTTTAGCCATCCTTGTGCAAGAAGAGATACAAAGCAAAGAAGTTGGAGGACATTTGAAGAGGAGCCCAGGATCAGGATTCACGAAGCAATGGTCGGTCTCGACATTGTAAGTTGATTCATTAAAGTTAATAATAAAGAAATGATTTTCCTATCCCACTATATGAGTTCTTCACAGTTCATTAAATATATTTTTGAATCTCTAACCCATTAGTCTAACCCATGTTTGAAGGAACAAACTACACATGTGTAAAATGCATGTGTAGTTTGTTTCTTGTTTTGTACACAGGTCAATCTTGAGAGGATAGTTGCCAACAAGCGATCAAGCATAAAGGAGGATCGACATCGAACATCTAGAACAAGGTATGTTGGTCTAAACCATGTATTTGCTGAAAAGTAATGGGGTTTAAGTCTGGGGACGAAGGTAGAAAGTATATTTCTTTTGGTCATATCTGCATGCATAAGATAACCCTATTTGCTAGTCCATAAGGGAATTTCCCTCACAACAGAATTGGTGACCATACTGGGGAGAATTACAACACAAAAATGATATATATAACAAAACAACAAAAAATCTACACATACAACAAAAAAACTACAAAGGTTGAGACTTACCCATCTCCCCTCGCTCCTCACCAAGAGGTACTGGTATCTCAGGGTCTCTCGAAAAATCAATCCTGGCATACGGGTAATCCTCTATAACCGGGATCTGTCGTGACAGCCATGCAAATAAGTCATCATCGAAGGACTCATTGGTCCTTCTGCCACCCTGTCGCGACAATAATACTTCCCATCTACACACAGCAAGAAGAGAGGCCTAATGTCCTCGTACCACTACTCGAGGACTAAAACTTAGAACTCTCTCAAAAATGAATGAACACAGAATGGTCCCAAACCCAAAGTTCCTATGTGTCCGCAAATGGAAATCTGTCAACTGCCTTTTCATACATTCAAGCAATGTGGTACTCCAATAAAAAACTTGTGCATTTAAGCACTGGACTGCACAGTTCATCTGTGCATGGGACGCCTGATGTAGAGCCACAGAACCAGTAATTTGCCCAATAAGCAATACTATCGCCTGTAGCGATAAGTTAGTTATCTTTCTTATGGGCACATGCATGCTCGAGCGGTCTGTATCATCTGCAAAGTATAGGCCTATCAATTCCTCTATGTTATGTGGCCCCGCAGGAAAAGTCTGGAAATTGATTGGTTCCCCTCTCCTGGAGAGGCCAGTCAAAAAGTAAATGTCCTCGATCGTGGGCACCAGTGACTGTCCCTCTAACATGAATGCCTCTACATCCAAATGCCAGTAGTCAACCAAGGCATTCAGTAGCCTAGGTTTTTCCCGCATGAAAGGACATAGGAAAAACTTGAGTAACCCACATTGCATCAAAGTAGCCACAGCATTAGGGTCTTCCCCGACCAACTCATTTACCTCTTCATGCTCTCTTTCTCTCCAATGGACATACATCCTGCAAAACACCAAGGTTCAGGAGGGTTAACCCTTGATTTTTATGCCTTTCTCATTCCATAAGGAGGTCCACGTGTGTTGTAATGGTGACAGTCTCATGTACATGCATGCAGAGTTTACTCTGTCTGAATGTACACGCGGCCTGTCCAAAGACAGCCTACGTGGACCTAGGGTCGACCTTTTAAAGGTCGACGCCCCCCTAAAAAATGAAACCCAATGCACAAATAAAGACATAAAATGAAAGATAAGGGAGTTTGTACTTATTTGGTCCAGACAGAATTTCATTTCGTCCACTGTAGCTGCCGAAATCACTGCTTTTGACAAAGGGGGTCTTTTGGCTCCAGAGTCAATTTCCAAATCAGTAGTGGTGATAATGAGCTGCTAGCTTTTATTTATAGACTTTTTGGCCTCTTTTTGTCACTTTTTTGGCCTCCCTTATCCTTTTATTTATACCAAAAACCATTTAGAGTGATTCGGGAGTTGCATAGGAGGGATTTGATCGGGTATTGGGACAGATTATTTTGAGTTTTGAGTAATTTTCGACGGTCCGTGGAAAATTTCTTCGACGATCGACTTGAGCATATAGGTTAGGTTTCTACCCTGACCTTTGTATCTCGTTGTCTTTTTCCTTTGCCATAGGATCGATCCCATCAGGTTGTGACATGGCACCATCATAACTGCTTTAGAAGTGTCGCAACTTGGTGGTAGAGCTTACCAAAATATGGATGCCTTAGGTAGATCCTGGTTGCATTATGGTATTCGTGTTGTCTCTAAAACACTATAGGCTTGGGAGTCCTTGTAGTTTTTCTTGAATACGAGATTGAGCCTCATTTGCATGATTCATCTTCGCTCTTGACCTCACCCTCAGGACTCCCAAAAAATAACGGGTCTTCTTTTAAGCCCTTTTCAGACCCTTTAAACATGAAAAGATTGTCAAGAAATCTTGTGGACTTTCACACTTGTTAAACTGAAATTTGAAGTCACGTCTATCTATTGGTAGTTTACCCCTTTTTCGGTCTGGGCGGTCAACTATACGAACAAAGGTATACTCTATGGAACTTCAGTTCTTCAGAAGAGTACTCTCAGGTATAATTTTATCCCTTTTTTAGGCCCGAGGGACTAAACTTACGAAGAAGGAACCCCCATGGAGTCCATAGTTAAGCTATTTTCAGACTCCCTAAAATTGAAAAGATTGTCGAGTGACCTTATTCTTTCACACTTGTTAAACTGGTCCAGAAGAACATTCCTGACAGAGTCCATAGTTAAGCTTTTTTTAGACTCCTTAAAAATGAAAAAATGGCCGACTGATCTTGTCCTTATCACACTCGTTAAAATGGTTGTGAATAGACGTCTTCTCAGTGCTAGTTTACCCCTTTTTCGAATTGACTAGACTATCTTCAAAAAAGGTACCCCAATGGAGTCTCCTTTTATGTTTTCCAGACTCTCTAAATATGAAAAACCACTGAGATTACCTTCTCTGGGCTCGTTAAACTTACATCGAATGACGTTACCATTGTGTGTTTTGTTAACCGCGTTTGCATACCTTAGATGCTAACCTTGTAACAGTTTGTTTCTATGTCTTAACACCCTTGGCCCCCGAAGGATTTTTCCTTAGTATCATTATTTTGAACATCAGTCTTGTCCTTGTGCCTTGAACTTGTATGTTTGCAACACTCGTTCCTCTATTGTAACGTAACATTCCTTTATTCTTTTTTCCAAAATTATTGAAAAAGACAAAAAAAAACAAATATACCCCAAAAAGAGGAAGAGAAAAGTATTTTCTTTATTGGCAGCATAATGAGTCACCCATGGATAAAGCACATCTATCTGTTTGTTCGTCAAACTATGGGATGTAGTACGACCTTAGGAAGTTGTTCTCACTACATAGAGTTGTCTCCTCCGTTTGGTTATTCTTCTAAGCATATGAAGAGTTTGTGTTGCCTCCTTCTTCGTAAACTTATGATTAATGTGATGCTACCTAAGTCTCATCATATGCCGTGTTGTTGTCTAAGGGAATTTTCTACCAAGCCTGAGTCGGCCCCTCTGCAATTTGTCTCTTTCCCTCATACCCGGCCATCCTGAATGTCCGATCAAGTCCTTGTTCAAAATCAATGAAGCCTTCAGTCTAATCATCAAGATTATCTAGTCCATGACCGACGAGCTGTCGAAGACCTCTGGGTAGTGAAGTCGTACACTCATATTACACTCCTACCTTGAGTTTTGAAGATTTTGAAGTTGTTTCTCAAGCTTTAAAGATCTCATCTCCAACCATCAGGTTGTATCAGCTTCTAGAAGATGGATACACTATATGTATATCTTTTTGATTTCGAGATGTAGCTCCGTTGTGTATTGTTCACGGCTACTCTTTATATAGTTATATGACATGGATCTACATTGTATTTGATTGGTAGCCATGATTCTATTTTATCTCGAGCATGGGTATGCCCGCCTCAGTGACACATTTTTTATTTTGCAGACGGCACCTCCCAGTTCCTGATCCTTAGGCTCAATCATTCGGCACATCAGTAAAGATTGGTAATGTATTTCAGCCATCAGATGCTCTTCTGACCTCACACATTAGGGAGCATCTGTTATAACCCTAAATTGCACCATACATGCTTACCTGGCATCAGGCCATCTCAGATCCCTTCTTTGCCAAAGCACTGTTGAACAAACTCTTTAAAAAACCTCTTTTATAAGGGCCCACACACCCTACTCCATTACTGCATGCGTGTACACACTAGCTAACCTAAAATAGCCTGCGTGGAAAGACAAAAGCACGAAAAAAGGAAAGTTGTTGATGAAACACACAGCTTTGGGTGAGTTAACTGAAACTCCCGGCCATGCATGGCCGAGGGTTCGTCCAAATACCTAGCTCCTTCTAGCCTATAAAAGAAGGGGTAGGGGTCCCATTTGGAAGAGGAGAAATAGAGTAAAGAAACTCTGCCCAATTGCATATTCCCATTGTCCCAACCCTTTAGCCATCCTTGTGCAAGAAGAGATACAAAGCAAAGAAGTTGGAGGACATTTGAAGAGGAGCCCAGGATCAGGATTCACGGAGCAATGGCCGGTCTTGACATTGTAAGTTGATCCATTAAAGTTAATAATAAAGAAATGCTTTTCCTGTCCCACTATATGAGTTATTCATAGTTCAGTAAATATATGTTTGAATCTCTAATCCATTAGTCTATAGGTAAAATGCATGTGTAGTTTGTTGTTTGTTTTGTACGCAAGTCAATCTTGAGAGGATAGCTTCCAACAAGCGATAAAGCGTGAAGGAGGATCGAGATCGAACATCCAGAACAAGGTATGTTGGTCTAAACCATGTATTTGCTGAAAAGGAATGGGGTTTAAGTCTGGGGACGAAGGTAGAAAGTATATTTCTTTTGGTCATATCTGCATGCATAAGATAACCCTATTTGCTAGTTCGTAAGGGGATTTCCCTCACAACACATGGGGATCTGGAAAAAGAAATCTTTATGAAGCAACCAGAAGCTTATGATGTGAAAGGAAAGAAGGAGCTGGTATGCTGGGACTTGGATTCACAAGAAGAAAAGAGGATCATTGTGTGTATTCTAAATTAATTGGTGATCATTTGATTTATTTGGTCTTGTATGTGGATGACATGTTGTTGATAGGAAACAACAAGGAGATTATCCAGGATGTGAAAACTCAGTTGTCCTCTAAATTCGACATGAAGGATCTTGGTGCTTCAAATTTCATTTTGGGCATGGAAATTAAAAGAGATCGAAAAAGGAGGAAACTCTGGCTAAATCAGAGAAAATATGTCGAGACAATATTGCACGGGTTTAATATGTAGGAATGTAAACCAATCAAGGTTCCCATTCATGTTGGTGTAAAGTTATCTGCAGATCAGTGTCCCAAGACACATGAAGAAGAGGAGGGCATGTCTCATGTTCCATATGCGAGTGCAGTTGGCAGTTTGATGTATGCAATGGTCTGTACTAGACCGGGCATTGCACATGCAATGGGAGTTTTGAGTAGGTATATGTCAAAACCAGGGAAGGAGCATTGGATAGCAGTAAAAAGGGTTTTCAGGTATTTGTGTGGCACTGCTAGCTATGGATTGTGCTATGAAGGAAGACCGGGATTGGATAGAGTGGTCGATATACATGGATTTTTGTATGCAGACTGGGATGGAGATTTGGTTCATAGGAGATCTACAAGAAGGTATGTGTTTAACCTGTTTGGAGGAGCAATAAGTTGGATGAGCAAAAGACGAGTTGTAGTGTCACTTTCAACTACATAATCTGAATACATGGCAGCCACTCAAGCAAGTAAGGAAACAATATGGTTACAAATATTGTGTTCAGGTATTGGGTTGGTACAAAAAGATGTAAGGATAGAGTGTGACAATCAGAGTGCAATTTTTCTGGTGAAGAACCCTACTTATCATTCAAAGACAAAGCACATTGATGTTCAATATTACTTTGTGAGAGACATGATTGAAGAAAAGAAAGTATCACTAATGAAGGTGGACACTTTGAATAATGTTGCAGACTCATTAAAAAAATCTATGAGCACTGAGGAGTTCTCTTGGTGTAGAGGATCCATGGGCATTGTTTCCCTGGATGTTTTAATATGTAACCCTATAACCGCCTATATGCAAAGAAAACAACAAGTGGGAGAATGTTGGGTATGTTTTATATTCTTTGCACGAGTAGTAGTGTCTGAGCGTATGTGTCGGGCACACAGGGGGGTTAGAGGGGGGGTTGTTAGGCCCCCCCTTGGGGGGTGTAGGGGGGCGGAGCCCCCTGCGTGGGGGTTCGGGGGCAGCGCCCCTGGAAAAAAAAATTTGCCTCGGGAAATGTGACACCTACCTCGAGAAACATGTCATGTATTTAGGTGGTTTTTTCGGCACACGGTTTTGGCCGATGGTTTTCTATTTCCAGTTAAGGAATTAGGGTTTTGTACTAATCCAGGTCATTGGGTTAGGGTTTTGGATGCCACTGACTCCTATATGTATATTGTATTGTAAACAATGTAACACAATGAATGAATATGATATATGTTGGTTTTCCCGGTTTGGGTTTCCAGGGGAAAAATCTCTGTGTAATGTTTGTATTTGCCATTGAATATTTTATGTTATTTTCTGAATATTTGTTTACAGTAGACATTGTACGAGGTTAGAATTTACAAAATGATCAAGAAGAGTTTTCGATTTCTGAAAACTAATCAGTCGCAAGATTTGAAGTCAAGAAATAGTGAATCACTAGCAAAAGAAGTTCTTTCCAGGTAAACAAACAAATCTGGGCATCTGAAGACACAAAAAGACCTAATCCAAAGTTTTTACAGGTGAGTTCACAGTCTGGTAGTGGGGTACAATGTGAGAATTAGGGATTATCGCAGCCTAGACACAGGCAGGGTGCGAGAAGGTCGCACTGAACTAAACACTAGGGTGAGAACTTCAGTGATTCTCGCAAGCCACAAAAAAGGTACAGTGTGAGAAGGTTTGTAATCAAGCAAAATTTGGAAAAAGGATAGAACTTTTGAGTGAACTTCTGGATCCAAAGAGTCTATAAGGATCTCCTAAAGACTCATAGATTGATTGGCAATGAAAAAATTAGACCAAGAGAAAATGGCCAACAAGACACCACAAAAAATTAGTTCTATCCCTAGTGGAGTCGCCAATTTTATTATCGGATAAATTGGTAGGTGCGGACACTAACTGATCTCCCTAGATCCACCTGGATCTAGAACAAAACAGGACAGGACATGACTCTTTCTCTAAGTTGCAGTCATTGAATCTACTACCAAGGAGGAATGAGCAAGATACCCTTATATCGCTTCCTTAGGTCTTTGTTGTTCCTACTTCGCTCCAGTGCTCTTGTGAGATCAGGTCCAAGACAACACAAACCAACCAAAGTAAAGATAGCAAAGTATATTCAATGTCAACCTATGCATATGATCAAGGAGTTATGCAATAAAATAAGAGTGATTTTATGGGAAAGGGACATGCCGATGTATTATATTAAATGAAAGTAGAAGATACAACCAGATCGCCTTGATGTCACAAGCTTCCTTTCAGTGATCCTTGGTTCCAACACACTCACTTTCTCTACACTTGCATGAAGAAGATCTAGTACAACTTGATAGACAAATAGAGTCTTCAAGTTTCAATCCAAATAGAGTTCTTCACACAATTCTTTCATCAATTCTCCATTCAATCTTGCTTAACCTCTTCCTTGAGAAACCTTTCATTATATAGCAGAAGGAGAGATGGTTTTTGAAAGAAGACAACAGTCACTTTTCTTAGGAAAAAGGTCTTCATGAGAGCCTGGACACATAACTTGTAGAGACATCACTAGAGTGACCAAAATAATGTGTAACATCGGCTCACTCCATAAATGGAAGGCATGGAAGGATCGGCCGTGGGGACTGAAACATCAGCCCGTGGTACCCCTATGGGCATATTTTCCTACAAAACCCATGTCGATCTAAGCTCGCGTCTAACAGAGGGGTGCATGTTCAGTTTGACAGAAGAACTCGTCGATGCAAAGATTTAATTGTAGTGACCAGGTCACACTCTTGGTAGTTGCGTATTGTTCTGAGTATAAATAGACAGTTTTAATATTTTGTTAAGGTCATCAATTGGTTGAGAAGATCTCCCTATTTTGTAATTTTTTGATGCCAGAACTGTTCTCTGGTTATGTACCAAATTTGAGACTTTCATGTTAATAGAAGTCATCTTCTTTTCATCTCTCTATAAAACCTGTACTAAAACACTCGGGCATGGAGGATCCAGTCGAGGGTTTTTTTGTTGTTGTAATGTAGGTTTGATTACAGTGGTATAGTGACTATTTTTAGTCAGCTCCCTTGTTATATTTTTCCCTCTTACACTAAATGGATTAGGCATGGAGGATCTAGTCGAGTTGTCGTAGCTGCATTGTGATGTAGCTTTGATCATTGTGTTGTTGTGATTGTGTTTTTTGAACATATTTCAATGTTTGAATCTCTAGCTCAAGAGTGATCTTGAGTCTGATTTTTTCTTCTCCAAGTTGCTTGAAAGCCTAGTTCTCATAGCAGTCATGTTCACCTTTCTCACTAATTCTTCCCTCTGCTCACACTTAAACTCAATTAACTGACTGAAGTTAATGTGGCCCTCACTTCCTTGTGCATTTCTTGTCCAGTTCTATGTTGAACATCATTCATATATTGATTTTTTTCCATTTACCTCCACTCATATAAAACCAACATCCACCAAAAACTCTGATGGGTATTGGGCTTCTCCTCCCGTAATCTGATGGTGAATCTCAGTGCTAACATTCTTGGTGTCGTTGCAGGGGAAGGAATTGAAGACATTTCCCTGGGATAAAACGACAAATAATTTTTTATTCTGAAGGTGCATCAGATATCAGTACCATTGAAGATTGCAACTTGAACTTGGAGACTCCATAGTTTCAATTGTGACTCTGAAAGGCAGACACATGAGGTATACTCCATATTTTCCTCTAGCAACACCTGAAGCTGACCCAGAGAAAATTATAAGAAAAGGAAAGACCCCTTAGGAAGGTACTTCAACTGTTGTACCAAGTGATGCTGGTAATTTTCTTAATCCCTCTTTAAAAACTCCAGTAGTTGTTTCTAATTCACCTGTTATACCGTCTATTGGAGTTTCAAGAAATTTAAATTTTGGGAGTTTTCTTGTTAATTTCTGTCCTCCTAGTCTTGGTGTGGAAGGAGAAAGATTTGACACCCCTATTTCCCCTAAAGTCATACAGCGTTT
Organism: Picea engelmannii; assembly: GCA_009831015.1. Taxonomy (NCBI): domain Eukaryota; kingdom Viridiplantae; phylum Streptophyta; class Pinopsida; order Pinales; family Pinaceae; genus Picea; species Picea engelmannii. Next base: position 114,646 of record ML790284.1, on the reverse strand, counting down.
TAGACCCAGAACCTTGGAAGACTTTCCCACTCCGGGCTTTACTACTCCTCCTCCTATTAAAATTGTAGCATTTACAGAAGGAGAAGCCTTTGTTCCCTCGAGCCCCATATCCTTTTCCCCCAATACCCAACCGTTTCCTTTTCCTCCCAGGAGCTCAGTCCCAGTCTTACCTATCCAAACTCCATCTCCCCTTGCTTCTCTTCCAGTTCACATCCCAATGGCAGGTGTTAACCCACCCAGAGACAGGATGGCTGACATCGTGGCTACTAGATACGCCCCTCTCATATTACCTCAATCTTTGAATAATATTTCAGCCGAAGGCTACCTTAAAGAGTTTCCCAAGTTCACAGGGGAGGAAATCATAACTGTTGAAGAAAACCTTGAATCCTTTTATAGTTTTGCAGATAATTGTGTCATTATAAATGAATATGTATGGATGAGGGTTTTTGTTCATAGCCTCTATGGTGAGGCTAAGATATGGTTCAAGGGCTTGGCCCTCGAATATATTGATGGGATTCAAGCCCTCGATGATACATTTTTAAGACATTCGGGGGATAAAAACGATTTTCTCTATTATGTTATGGAGTTTGGGGTGCTTAAGAGGAAAGAAGTGGAATCTGTTTCAGATTTCTCAAAAAGATTCAATAGGATGTATGGTAATATTCCCCTTGAAATAAAACCTACTGAAACCTTGGCCAAGGTTACCTATGCTAGTTCTTTTGACGCCAATTTTTGCCTCCTATTAAGAGAGAGAAGGGACACCTCGTTGGTTCATATGCAAGGTGTATCCCTTGAAGTAGAATCTAATCTACTGGCGGTACACAAACTCGGGAGAAAATCCGATAGAGACAGGAGAAGAGGTAAATCTAAAGCTTCAGCCTCTGATTCCTCTGTTGCCCACCCCCCAAAAGATGAAAGTGCCAGGCTGATAAAATCACTTTCTGATGAGGTGGAAAGGTTGAATTTGGAAGCCAAGTAGAGCTATAGGTATCCCCAAAATGTTGATAATAGGGGTAGCTTCAAAATACCAAACAATGCCCCCCAAATCATCCAAAGAGATCAAAGAAAGAGAGGTAGAGATGATCAGAAAATTCAATCTCCTCTCCAAAATAACCTTGTTACTCACGAAGAAGGAGAGGAAGAAGAGATTGATCCTAAAATTCATTGTCTTGGGGACACGTCCTCATTTCCTCATTTAACACAAAATGCATATGAGGAGTCTCTCATGGATAGTCAATTAAATGAGTTGAGAAAAGGGGAAAAGGCCAGCAACAATCCAAATAGATATAATCTGAGGTCAAAAAAGAAAGAAGGGAAGATTGATATTTTTGAACATCCTACCAGAACTGAGAATCTGACTAAAGAGGTGGCAGACAACAATAAATAAAGGAAGGTGCAAGACCCCCCATTAGTGGTGAAAATCCTTATCCCATAAGTGAAGGAAATTCTAAAGCCTCCTACCTATTTTAGCTTTGAGCATGAGATCCAAAAGATTAGGATCCTTGTCCATGTTATAGAAAGATTTGCCTCACCATTGCTATCTTGCACAGAGGACCTTTTTCCATTTCCCTATGCAGACTTTTCATCCCTTTTTTGATGAATCCAGAGCTAAAAATATACATTTTTCCACATATACGCTCCCTAACTGCTATGCAAGATGTGTATATGCTTGTTTCTCCATTACAGCTCCTGTATATCGAGATTTGTGCCAGAAAATATAAAATGAGCTCAAGTTTCCATGTCACGACAAAAGATCTCTGATCCTTGGCCTTCCATATACTAGAAACGTTCTGACTCAGCCCTTCAGTTGCATTATGGAGGCTATAAGAGCACAATTTTGAACTATGGAAAAAAAGGAGAAAGCATTCAACCTTGAGAGCAAAGTTACTCTGGAGAAATTACTTCATATTGAGTCTACATCCCTTTGTCCCTCAAGTCTGAACACAGTGTTTATCCCCCAAGATCTTCCCTTATTATTGAGAGGACCTCTTTGCCTCTTTCTCATGAGCTTGCCTTTGGTGGAAGATTGAAGTGGTGGGGGTCTAGTTGGAAGGAACTTGGTTTCTTGGTTTCGAACCGTGTCGGCACGGAAGTCCGTAATGTTGACGCTTCTGCGGATAAATTATTAATAGAAATACTCCTTTCCCGTCCTATTGGTATCTTGCAAATATATGATTATTATCCATGGGCGTGTTTGTAAGGTTTATTAATGGATTATGCTATTCGATGTGCTAACCCCTTTCGTATCATCACTATATACTTGCTTTGCTTGTTTTTTGAGAACTTCTCATAGGTATAAAGCTTTGGGTCAAAGTGCTCAATGGTGGAACATCATCAAACGTTGGATAGAGGTAGGCCTCTTTCTTATATTGCGCATTAGTTTATATAGCATATGTTGGAATTGAGTTGATTTCTACAGTCATACCTATCTGTTGTGGTTTACCCTTGGCCATAGAGATCTTTTCCCTTGTAACAGAAATGGCGACTCCACTAGGGAGAGATCTTCCTTCTAAGGGTTGAAGTACTTTTTCTTCTTACATTGCTCTGTTTCCTTTATGTTTCTTTTCGTATCAGTACTTGACAGATCCTATTCACTCTGAGTCTGAGTTTTCAACCTTTTACCCTTGCCTGGCCTTGTTTTAAAGAATATATGCCCCTTTTTCCCTGATAGCCATGTATACATGCCTGTTGTCTCACTGCAAGAGGCGTATATATGCTATGTTCTCTTGAACAGTCCCGTATACCACTTCCCCTTGCTTGTTTGCTTGGTTGAGTGATTGTTGGTTAGGATTTAAAGATTGTTGAGCCTTCTTAGATCTTTGTAGTGCCTGTTGAGATTATCTGGGATGAGAGGAATCTTGTTTGGAGTTGAATTTTTGGGCATAGTCTTTCTCTTTGTTTTCTATTTTTAATTCATCCTTAGTTTCTGGTTGTTTGCTTGGTTGCCTGGTATTCTGCTTGAGTTACTTCTTTTATACACTATATAATTCATCTGTCAAGTTGCTTATCAGTCCATGCATTTTCTTTCTAGAATATTGAAAATACAAAAAAAATAGGCATTTTGCATTGGTTGGCATTTTTTTCTTTGAATTTTTTCATTAGCTTAGCACATGTAGCGAAAGATCATATTTTACTTATGGATTGCAGATTTGAAATTGAAGATTGCACTGATTTTATTAGCATATCATTCATTGAAAAGTTAAATATAGACTTTGCATTATATCCATATTTATTTTCTGGCAGAGTCATAACACCATGAGTTTCACCTCCATACCTTTTTGAGTAACCATGGCCAATAAAATTTATGCTTTAAACTAAAATTGATTAGTCGTGATTTTATTTTTAGGGTGCACAAACTAGCCTAGGATTTAGTGCCTTGGAATAGGATTTTGTGAGTAAACTTCTCCAAGGAAATTAAATCAACATATGTGTCTAAGACAGGGAGTTGAGAAGTCCATTGTATAGTTGGTAATATCAGGAGGCTATGCTCACACCGAAGTTAATCATGAGGTCACGCAAAGTTAGTTGAAGGGATAACCCCTGGATACTCACCTAGCATCAGAGATATTTCTATGGATTTATTCGTATTTGGGGATCTTGCTAGTGCCCATACCTCTGTGAGAGACAGTGCTTTCAAGGTTTCGAGATTTTCTACCCTACCCATATGGTGATCTGGACTTACGACTGCTCGCTTGTGCATCCGTTATACAGTGGTTTATAGGTTCTTGACTTAGGTATCTCATAGGTTACTTGCAGGGGTTATTCTACTTGTACCCTGAGTTAGATAAGGGTCGGACAACACACAACCTTTATGGAGGATTACCTCTCCGGGGGGATCTGACCAACTAGTTGTTAAGCCCATGAGGGCCCTTATAACTAATTATGTTACCTCCAAACCTTAGCAGGGAGTCTCAAGTCCCTCTTGGATGAGACATACCTTCTTTAGCGAGGGAGGCCACTCAGCCACTTTAGCTCGTTTGCATGCATATTGGTTGTTTGAATTTTTGGTATTCTCTTTGATTATTAGTTGACCATAGGATTTCATGTCGGGTATTTGTTATCATGGATAGTGGAGTTCCTTTTTATCCTTCGTTTACTGTTATCCCCCCCCCATGACGTTCATGGGGGAAACTCCATCTATTTTTTACAATGGTATGCAGAACTACAACGCCAAGTCTGCACCTTGAGTATCTAGCCATTTTTCTGTTGATATTCCTTCCCCCGTGCAGCCCTCTCCCTGGACCACATATATGAATCCTAGAAGGACCCGGGAGCACCATGGATACGATGACTACTTCTTCATTTGATATAAGTCATGTCCCCATGGGAGGTTGGAACCTTCCTCCCTACGGATGCAATACTAACTATGCTCTTTCAGGAGCCAATACTCAGATGGATGCCTATCCCACTTATTACCCTCCACCCATGTATCTTTTTTCCACCATGTCAGTTCTTTTGAACACTTTTTTCATGACAAGACCTCAATTACCACCAGGTCTTTCATATGGAGAGAACCAGTTTTACGGTTCAGGCTACCCTCTTTATGGGACACCTTCAAAAGGGGGCAACATATATCCTCACTCGAATAATCCTTATCAAACCTCTGTCTCTCCACAAACGCTAGTGACGATGCCCGTCCAAACCTCATCGAACCATTTTGGTGTGAACCAGCACCTTTCTGGGCTAGGGCAAGAGGTACACCAAGATCTTTCCTGGCTTGCAATTTTTCAGAATCCATCTTTCCCTGGAGAATGGACTCAAATAACACCATCAATCACCAACCCAGTCACTGTTAGTCATACTATTGTTCCATCTCCAACCTATGTCAGTTATGTCGGAGATGGGTCGACTTCTTCTACCAACTACGTCGACAACTTGCCCCCAACCTCTACCAATTATGTCGGGGGCACCGTTCTTTTTTCCCTGAATCATAGCCATGTCACGTCTCCCACCTCTATTCATCATACAGGAGACGACTCTCTCTCCCATGCTAGTTACATCGAGAAGCCCAGATGCCTCAAACATAAGCCTAAATTCTTTTTCAGGACTTGCGAAGGAAGTCACCTTACTCATTTGTGTCCTATTACTGTCGATATACTAGAAGTGTGGGGCTCACCCAAGAGCCCTTCGAATTCTAAGGCATCTGTGGTTTCTCTTCACACCACTCCTCCCTTGATCATCTCAATGGTTCCACCGACGCAATCTTCTCCTGACCTCACCCCCTGTTTTAAGGGTGAAGCATCTCTTGCCCCCATTACTATGCATCCTCTTCAACCTATAATTAAGAAGTGGCCACACCAGTGCAATCTCTGGTCAACCCTACTCTCCCTGAAAAGAATGAGACACCTTTTAGCCATGTCATCAACATTCCACACCCTCCCCCTTCTGAATGAGAGATATTTATTCTTCCCATGAATGCTCTCCCTCCAAGTCCTGACGAGGTTCCTTTTGATTGGGACATCTCATTCCACCACCTATGTCTTTTCCATTAACAGACATTATTTGAACCATCACGAAGACTGTATCCTCTGTTAGAACCTTCTCCTCCTTGACTTGGAAAGCCTTGGGTTTTCCCAAGATATTGTCAGCTATCTGCAGGATACTGAATTTCGGCAGAAGGCTGAGACGGGAGCCTTGACCTCCCCCTTTACATGTTGATTAGACTCCCAATAACGAGTCTCAGTTAAGCTCTTTTCTGAATCGTCCAAAAACTAAAAAGATCGTCGAGTGATTTGTCCCTTTCACACTCATTAAAATTGGATTTGAAAGAGCATGAGTCCTAGTTAAGCTCTTTTCCGACTCGCTATCAAAAATAGAAAACATTGCCGACTAAACTTGTCTTTTTCACACTTGTAAATTGGATCTGAAAAGACGTCTATTTGGAAAAAATTTACCCCTTTTTCAAACCAAGTAGACTAAAAGATATAAAAAAGGACATTTTTTGGCGTTAAGTTATGATTGCATCTCATGCCCTCTCTTGTTGTATTGAGCCTTTAGCCAGTTCTCGCTTTGCGTTATAAACCGTTGCCTAAGAAATTTTCATCCTCAACAAGGAAGATCCTTGTTTTTATCCTTCGCAATTTGACACCCCATACCCTGGAGGGAACATCACCCTGAGTGTCCATCTCCCACATGCATTTCCTTGCATTGAGCATAGGTACGTTACACTACTGGAACTAGTTTTTCTTATTGGCAACACTTGTTCCCTCCTCTGTATCATAGCATTCATTTGTTATGAAAAAACAAACAAATATAGGAAGGAAGGGAATACTATATTGTAATTGGAAGAAATCGTGTCGCCTTTGAACAGAGCACAAAGTTATTGAGTCTGTGTGTCATCATAATTTCGGGTTTAGCATGGCCTTAGGAAGTTGATCTCGCTATAGAGTTTTCTCTACCGACTGGTTACTCTTCTAGTCCCTACAGAGAATGTTATTTATGCCTCCTGCATCCAATTGTCACATCATTGAGTCCATGCTACCGGAGTTCACCATATGTTATCAATCTGTGTTATCCACTCCTTAGAAATCTTGACTTTGCATGTCGGCCATACCCTCAGTTTGTCTCAGAATCACATGATACGTTGGTCTTATCATGCACCCTGACCCTACTTTTATCATTGGTAGGTCACCTTGAACCCAACAATCGACATTTCATCATTGGTCATCGACTAGGTGGTTTCCCTGGTGTTCGACAGCAAGACATCTATTCACACTCTAGAATTCGTGCGGTGTCTTGGATGCCATTAGCCTTATTGGTGGTTTCCTTTCCTTTGTCAGCAATTTTTCATCATTAGCTGCTATTCAAAGGGTCCTTTTTGTGTACCACTTGCATCTGGCACACACGAAAGACACACAGGGTCGTTGGTTCGTGAACATGTCCTTCATCCGATCTCCACCAAATCATGAAGCTCCTGCTTTGTTCCTCATGTTGACTGATGAGATATGCCTCAATGCTCTCCTTTCAGCAGGTCTCCTTCCATCGACTTCAACTCATTTATTTTGGATATGGGACCTAGAGTTTTATGAGTACCTTAAGGCTTGCAGTCATTAGTGGCAGGCTCTCTCGCCATTGACAGATGGGAATATGTCAATGTATCCTGATCAATGTATCTCTCAATTGTTTGACACTAACTCCTTTTTTCACATTTGTAGGGATGTACTCGATGCCTTGATACCTACTTTCATTATCGATAGGTTGTCTCACATTTGTTAACGGTATACTTCAATGACTGGTAATCAAACAATGCCTCATTGTGTTCGACCTCAACTCATTTATTCACATGATGTAGACTTGCACCATTGGCGAATAGTGTAGAAGACTTGAAGACATCACTATGTGGCCGCAACTTTCCTGAGTTGTTGCTTCCATTTCATTGGACCAGTACCTTTTTGACTTCAGTGATCATGGGAGATCAAATTGTAGTACATCGTATACAGATATCTTCAGATTGATTTTTTTAGACTGTTTTCATTGGGCCTTGTTCGTGACTATGAGAACTTTTGTCATATAACCGCATTTGTATTTTCCTATTCATGGCCATGAACACTTGCTTCGTATATTTTTCACATGGATCTACATTGTATTCTTGGTAGCCATGTATGCAAAGTTAGTACATAATGTAATGAGCAATTGATTTCGTCCAGCTGGTTCTCTACCACTCCACTTCTGGGTTATTTATAATGTATTATGTTCATCGCAGATACTCCTTTGATCTCACACATTAAGGGGCATATGTTATAGAAATATTTGCCTCACCATTTTTATCTTGCATAGAGGACCTTTTTCCATTTCCCTATGTATACTTTTCATCCCTTTTTTGATGAATCTAGAGCTAAAAATATACAATTTTCCACATATACGCTCCCTAACTGTTATGCAAGATGCGTATATGCTTGTTGCTCCATTACAGCTCATGTATATCGATATTTGTGCTAGAAAATATAAAATGAGGTCGAGTTTCCAAGTCACGACAAAAGATCTCTAATCCTTGGCCTTCCATATACTGGAAATGTTCTGACTCGGCCCTTCAGTTTCATTCTGGAGGCTATAAGAGCACAATTTCAAACTATGGAAAAGAAGGAGAAAGCATTCAAATTTGAGAGAAAAGTTACTCTAGAGAAATTACTTCATATTGAGTCTGCATCCCTTTGTCCCTCAAGTCTGAACACAATGTTCAGCCCCCAAGCTCTTCCCTTATTATTGAGAGGACATCTTTGCCTCTTTCTCATGAGCTTGCCTTTGGTGGAGGATTGAAGTGGTGGGGACCCAGTTGAAAGGAACTTGGTTTCTTGGTTTCAAACCGTGCCAACATGGAAGTCTGTAATGTTGACACTTTTTCTGATCAATTGTTAATAGAAATACTCCTTTCCCGTCCTATTGGTATCTTGCAAATATATGATTATTATCCATGGGCATGTTTGTAAGGTTTATTAATGGATTATGCTATCTAATGTGCTAACCCCTTTCATATCATCATTATATACTTGTTTTGCTTGTTTGCTGAGAACTTCTCGCAGGTATAAAGATTTGGGTCAAAGTGCTCAATGGTGGAACATCATCAAACGTTGGATCGAGGTAGGCCTCTTTCTTATATTGCACATTATTTTATATATCATATGTTGGAATTGAGTTGATTTCTGAAGTCATACATGTTTTTTACCCTTGGAAATAGAGATTTTTTCCATTGTAACAGTCCCTCTTTCAGAGTTGGTCAAGTGTGAGGAATTCCAAAGGCGCCTCTCCAAAGTGTTGCAGCCTGAACCTTCATCTCATCCCACAGACTCAGTCAACCTCCAAGATGAAAATCTAGTTGTCATACTAGGGCCTTTGGTAGAAGACAAAGATAATTCCTCACCTCCCTTTTATACATCATTTAACATCCATGATAAGGTGTTACACAATTTATTGATGGATCCAGGAGCATCTCACAATCCTATGCCTAAAATTGTCATGGATGAGTTGGGGTTGGAAGTTAAAAAAACCTACCATGACCTGTATTCATTTGATTCTAGGAAATTGAAATGCCTCGTGGTTATTAAATACCTAGTCGTCTCCTTGTTCCAACTGCCCATTAAGAGTGTGGTCATGGACATAGTGGTAGCTAATGTCCCCCCTAAGTTCGGGATTCTCTTTCCTAGATCATGGATCAAAATCCTGGGGGGAACTTTGCAGATGGATTTGTCATATGCTACCATCCATGTGTTTGGAGGGGAACACAAGGATTTATATAGAATAACAACTTGCCTACATTATCAATGATGAAGCCAATCCCATCAACCACCCCATTTTCTTAGTTGATCATGATTTAGGAACCAGTATATTGTAGCTCTGCAATTTTTCTCAGCCACCTATTGAAATAAGAATACAGTTGATTACCTTTCGTGAAGATCCTTCCCCCAAGACCTATGTTTGGAAAAAAAAAATGATGGGGCCTCTTCTAGGGAAGGCATTGGTGTTGGAGTGGTTTTCATTTCCCCTACCCAAGAGACTATATCTATATCCTGCAAGTTGGAATTTGAAACAACAAACAATGTGGAATAATATGAGGTTCTTGTCTTGGGTTTGAGAGTTGACAAGGATATGGAAATTGAGGAGCTAGTAGTGTTTGGAGATGATGAGCTGATTGTTCATCAAATAAAAAATATGTATCAAGCTAAGCACCCAAGGTTATGGGCCTATAGAAATGAGGTGTGGGATATGATTGACATTTTCTTCTTGGATTTTAATATTTCATTTATTCCAAGGGAGGAGAACTCTGTGGCAGATTCCTTGGCGGTCGCAGTAAGCAATTTTAAGGTCCCTTTTCCACCCAAACTCAAGTATGAGGTGGAGATAAAATGCAGACCCTCTCTTCTTGACAATTTGGAAGGTCTTTGAGGATGATATTGAGGTAAAAAAATTCCTTGAGACTGTGGATGAATTTTCTGATATGCATATTGATGAGGATCAGGATTATGAAGAAATCCCTAATGTTGATGTTCTCATGAATAAGATTGCTAACCATCAAATTGTTCAGTTGCCTAGAAAACATATTCCAAAGGGACGTGTCCCTTTGGAGATATTGTTTGATAGAAATGATTTTGTTGTATAAGTTGAAGGATCAACTGAAGAGGGTGATGTGACTAAATGCAATCTAGGGATGGAGGAGGATCCCAAATGGGTCAAATTGTCTAGTAGCTTATCAAAGGAGAAAAGTGTTGAGTATGTCATACTTTTGAAGGAGTTTGCAAATATGTTTGCTTGGACATATGAGGATTTGAGAACATATGACACCAACATCATTGAACACAAAATCTCTTTGAAAGAAGATGTTAATCCGTTCAAGAAGAAGCTCAAACAAATAAATCCCATGTTGTTGTTGATTATGGAAAAGGAAGCCAATAAACTATTGGATGCACAGATCATCATCCCTTTGAGATTTTCGGAGTGGGTGGATAATTTGGTCCCTGTCATGAAGAAGAATGGGGAAATTGTATTGTGTGTTGATTTCATAAATTTTAATAGGATCTCTAAAAAGGATAACTACCCCTTGCCAAAAATGGAGCACATTTTGTAGAGAGTGACTGGTTCAGCTAGGATGTCTATGGTCGATGGTTTCTTCGGTTACAATCAGATCTCTTTCTTGCCTGAAGATAGAGAAAATACATCTTTCACAACTCCTTGGGGAACATTCATGTATCCTAAAATGCCCTTCGGATAGAGGAATGCGGCAGCGGCCTTCCAGCGAGTTATGGACATTGCCTTCATTGGAGAAAAGGATAAATTTGTAGTCATCTATATGGATGACATTATAGTATTCTCTAGGTCTGATAAAGAGCATTTTTATCATCTAAGGAAGGTTTTCCTGAAGTGCATAAGGTTTGTTCTTTCCCTCAATCCCAAGAATTATTTATTTTCCATGCAGGAGGGAACATTGTTGGGGCATATTGTGTCAGCTGAAGAGGTAAAGATCGATCCGAGTAGAGTGGAGGCCATCCATTTTATTAGGTGTTTTATATGTACTAAAAAAGACACTAAACTACCCTCAATTAAATTCTCAACCCAAGGTAAGTAAACTTAGAGTTGTATCAAAATATATGCCAAAGGTAGAAGGCTGGTAGGAGTGTAGACTAACTAAGGAAAGTAGATATCTAAGGCTAATCTACTCAAGGAAACCTATCTAATGAACAAACCCTACTAGGCAAAATGAAAACCAGATAACCTAAGTACTTTTGGGCCAAGGATTGATGGATAGTTCCTAAGAAAGAGAATGAAAACTCTATGTAAAGCAAACTAGTTCATGACAGTAAGAAAAGGTAAACTACTAAGCATACTAAGCAAATGATGAAAGCAAACTACCTTTAACTTTCCAACCTACATTCAATGAGAAACTACCCTATGAAAGAAAATAAATAAGCAAGTAAGAAAAAGCACCTATCTAACCTATTAAAGAAAATAGACAAGCAAGCAAAAATACCTAACTACCCTACTAAAGCAAATAGACAAGAAAGCAAAAGAACCTAACTAACCTATTAAAGCAAATAGACAAGCAAGCAAAAGCATAAAGCAGAAGACAAGTAAGCAAAGACTTCTTATTGAACAACTACCTAGCCTAAGAGGCAAGTGAACTAAAAGCCTAATGAAAAACTATTTCTCTTGCATGAAAGGAAGTTTAAATTCTCAATGAAATGCATGAAAGGAAATATATTCTATTGAAAGCAAGAAAGACTACCAACTAAACTTATGAAAACAAGAAACTATCTTTTCTAACTTATGAAAGCAAGAAACTAACTTTAACCTATAAAACACTCAAATGTAATGTTGGTGGTTGTGTGAATGTCTTTGGTGGTGACGGATGATATCTTGATGACACTTGACCACAAAGGACATTTCTAATGGTATAAGCTCAATACTAATTTCAATGGCAAAATGAAAGGTGTGAAGTAAACAGTCCAATGAAAACTTAGCCATGATAAAATTAATGTTAAATACCCTGCATATTCATGTATAAACCATCAACATCATAATGAGATCACCATTATCTAACTAATAAATTCAATTTCATCTTAATCTATGAAAGGAAATTGCGTGAAAGGAAACTATACTATGTCTAGTTTAATCATTCAAGCTATGATAAGAAAATGACTAAAAACAGAAATTAAAAACATGACATTAAAAAGTGAATTGACAATTACATTTAACCAATAAATAAGAAAGTGAAATGTATCTAAAACTGAAGTAAGCAAGATATGATTCAAAAAATGGAAGCAAATCTATCCATCCATCAATCTTTGTCAGAAGAAACTCAGATTAAAACTATGCTATGTTCTAACTAAAAATTTGTTCTAAGCTTAGCTGTAAAAATATAAAAGAAAGAACAATTTAACATCTACATTGCACACGGGGTTAGTATAGTGAGAGAGAGACTTGCAAGCCTTTTCTAATCTATGATATTAATGCATGTTAATACATCTCATCATTCTAACCTGTAAAAGAGAAGCAAATCAGTTAAGCTACATCAAACTAATTAGCACAATAAAAATATACATGTACAGAAAATGAAAAGAGAGCAATTTAAATTGGGAAATGAAAAATAAACATGAAGATAGTTACCAGACTGTTGGTGGGCCCCCCATCAAGTCGTGTTCCATCTCTAAAAGCACACCACGACCTCAGCAGGTCAAATTCACCATAAAAATCCAAAGACGCAGTTTTGGCACTATTCTGGCAATGTAAAACTAGAAACATAGCTAAATCGTTTTTTTGGCAATTCTTATGCTTATGCTACTTGGTTAACAATCTAATGAGCATCATATTGGTATTTATAATCTTACAACCCAGGTGGTCGACCACAGGAGGGTTGAATCACCTCTAAATTTGGAAAATTACATTAAATGCACCAATAACTAACAAAACAAAGGAACCCAATAAGCACCCTCTTTGGACAACTGAAATCGAGTTTTCTTGAGCTTAGTAGCTGGAGGGGGCGATGAAAAAAAAAACCCATGTGCTCGATTTTTCCACCATTGGCCACCAATACCATAACTGCCAACTTGCCTTGCGTTTTTGTGCAATACTGGGTGTCGAAATGAGTGTCGGATCGAGTACCGGAACACGTGCCGAATCAAGTGTTGGACCAAGAAACATGGTGCATTTTTTCCTGTAACAATAGAAAAACATGAATTAACTTTTGGAAACCATAAAATATGGTAAATTAAACTTGATTGAATCAGAAAACATGAATTGTACGTACCTCATGCCGATTATATCATTTTACCATAAAATTCTTCAAAAATCTCCTTTGAAAGATAAAAAATGCATATATACATATGGAAAAAAGTGCACAATAACATCATGAAGATGATCATATCTCTAGCCCAACATACCCCCACACCGACGATTTTGCAGGTCCCACTGCAAACAAAAATAAGTCATCCCTTAGAACTAGACTTGCTGAGGAGGGTTGGGTTTAGAAGCATCTCCTTCTTGTTGTGTAGGCTTAGCTTTGTGCCTCTTATGTTGCTTTAATTGGGTCATCCCATCGACCAACCATTGAAGGGATTTAACTTTTGCCTGAAGGACTGCATTGTCATGATGAAGGTGTGCATCTATTGTCTTCCTCTTCTCTAATTGTTGGAGAAGATGATGGTTTTCCCTTTGTACCTCCTCTATAGTTGGGGCAGAATCAGTGATCTTCGAGGAAGGCTTAGGTCCTTTGAGAGATGTAGTCAATTTATCAAATTTAGGATCAAGAGTAGGCATGGGTGAAGTAGGTGTGATGGGAGATCGGAAAGGTGAGGTAGGTTCTGATTTTTTTTTCCTTAGTGGCTCTAATCCATCCGCAGAGATTTCTCTAGGTTGCTTATGAGGTCTATCAAGGTCGGAGGATACTTGGATAGGATCCAAAGTAGGTGGAGGCTTGGCATAAGGCTTGGTTCTTATGTTCCGGGTACTCTTCCGAAAGGGTCCCTTACCAAAATAGTGGACTCCTCTCTTGTTTGTGGGAATGATGGGAAAGTCTTGTTGCATTACTTCTTGGGGCTTCTTAGGTGTAGGATCAAGATAAAATGAAGGCATTGGGGGGTCAACAATAGGCTTATTTTGGTCTTTTTTCTTGGTCTTCTTCCCTGATGAAGAAGTAGGAATATCAACAAGTTTTTGGTATTGGTCCAACAAAGAGGGAGTTTGTGCAAGGGAGTTTAGATTTTTTGGAGAGTGAGGCTTGGATGGAGAGATATTTTTTAGGCTAAGTGGCTTTTTTCCGCTCTTAACTGTCAAGTGAGGATTTGCAAATTGGTAGATAAAGGCATCCCAACTTTACCCCTGCTTCTCTAGTTCGGTAAGAACGAGGAGTTTGATCAAACCGTGGTGGAAGAGACTATTGTGGGGATTGGTCACAATTTTCCTCACTTGAGAGGACATTTTCTCCAAGATTTTGAGAAAATAAAAGGGAAAGTTCAAAGGTTTATTGAATAGAAAATGAGCCAGCAATCTAAAGTGACAAGCTTTGAAGGTGGAGTATCTACCTTCACATGTAATTAACCGTGTGATGACGATAAGGGGATTGACCAATTCTAGCTTTATCCACTCCTTAGCATACCCTTTCTCTCCTGAAATGCTCTCGAATTCCGGCTTAAACACCATGTTGTAACTTGAGTGCGGCAATTGATGATTCTTGAACCACCTATATCCCATTCTTGGAAGTTTTGTTGGAGCAACAATTGACTCTTTTGTGACTGCAAAATTGAAAGACCCTACATGTGCTATCCTGCCATCAAAACCAACTGCAAATTTCATAGAAAGACCATTATCATGGCCTTGCAAACTCGACAGAAATGGACCCCAGCCAGCATGCAAGAATACTTCCCTACACTGTGCGAATTCTGGAATGGCAAACAAGTCTGCATAGGAGGAGGGTTCGTATCGCTTGGGCATTGTGACAGGGTTTGAATTCACCAAGAAAGGGAGAAATTGAGCCACACAGAGACATGAATTGGGCACGGTCTGAGTGCAATTGGAACAGAGGGAAAATTTTACCAAGCAAGGGTGCAAACAGGCCAAGAAATGGCACAGGTTTAACATAGTCTGAGTGTGATTAGAACAGAGGGAGAATTCGACAGAGGTTGGGTGAGATTCCTTAACGCAGGGCAGAGAAAATGGCAAGGGAAAATGAAACAATAGAGTGCCCAGGCCGATTTTGGATGCTCTTATGGTGGAGTACGTTGCCCACATGTGCGCGTGAGCTACCATGTGTGGGAGATTCGAATTTGATGGAAAGCTTGGGAGCAATGGCGTCGTGCATACTTAGATCAATGTCCAAGTCTTTTGACTTGGACATTTGATCATAACAATATGAAGCATCTTTTAATCAATGCATGTAACAAATTTAATTAAATGTGATTGAATTCTAGTTCCCTGGAATCTAGGACAGTTATTGGTATGCAATGCAATGGCACTTCAAATGACACTTTAAACAGCATTGCATCCAGCACCTCATCTGGCACCTTATCTGGTACTTCATCTGGTACCCCTGTGTTAAGTGTATTTTCACCTCTTTAATGGACAGCCTGCAATTTTGAAGTGTTTTTGACAACCATAGTGGTTAATGAGCAAAGGCTGAGTGCTCCATGCTTACTCATTCTTCTTGTATATGGCATATAGTGTCAAAACCTATAATAAATGGGTTATAGCAAGCATAAAACATGTATTGTCAAACCTACAGTATGCATCTTGTAATGAAAGATAACCAATAAAGAATGGTCTGTTAAGCATGAGTTCAGTAATGTATAGCACACAGGAGTTAAGAATTTAAAAACAACATGACTATCAATGTAATAACCTGTATCATGGTAATAATACAAAAATTCTTGCAAAGACTCCTTTCTCTAGGCAATGATCATTTGTATGCTCATGAACCCCTCCCCCACACCTAAGTATTTTGACACCTCACAATCAAAAGTATAGAAAACTAGTCAGTATCCCCCAATAGCTGAAGATTTATAGTATGTCAAGTGTAAAGATGAAATTTCACAGATTGGTCCAACAAGACAGTTAGGAGATGGCCCCACCTATAGGATAAGAGATCCTATATAGAGATAAGAAGAGGTAGGCAAGAGATTTTCAATATAGTCTTAGAGTCATTCCCCGATGGCAAGTTTATGATATTCATTAACCTTAGCTAAACCACACATACTGCATGTCATCTTTTTCTGCAAGTAATGCCGTACATTAGGACAAGTTTAGATTTATTATTTATTTTGTCAGATCATCATCCTCGCTAGGTAGAATGCCCCACTACCAGCGAGCCTGTTCAGTACTCCGACGGGTTTACCTAGTCATACCACAGGACAGTACCTACTGCCAACAGACCTGTTCAGTATCCCGGTGGGTTATCCTCTTAAACCCTCATAGACTGGCCCTCCATCCTTTAAGATTTTATTATAAGATTTCTTATGCAAGAAGATAGGGGAATAAATCTGAAATAACTTTTTCTTTCTTTTTGTTTTTAATTAGGATGGTATTTATGTTAGAAGATGATGTTCCATTATATTGTTTAGTGGTTGTCCTGATGTAAGGGGTACTTAAGTGGGCGTGGCCTATCTAAAGATATGATATAATCAAGCTATTTAGTGTGTAGTGGATGGTACCATCGAGAAAGAACAGAAAGGTATCTCTAGGCTCAACTCACTGTCTTCTTTTGTAATTATTATGATGTTTCCATGACTAACTACTAATGACACCTCCCTGTTACTCTTTTATAAAGACACTTGACTTACTTAGGTTTCTTAGAAAAAACTATACGAGAGACCTCTAGGCTTGATAGTTATGGTATCACTTCCTTATACAGTGGTGAAGAGTTTCAATAGCAACTACTTTAGAATGCCTTAAAAATGATAATTTTTCAAAAACATGGCTAATTACAGTAAGTCAATATTCATTTGATTCTTTACCAGACACAAGATTCAAGTATAACAATGTTTTGATGAAATATCCTTGAAACGGTGTACTCCCGGTGAAATAATTACTTACAAAAATATCTAGAATTGCCTTATTAACAAAATACAAAAACTATTTACATATATACAGTAGGAAACTCAGAAAAAGTTTCAAGAACAAGGGGGGACTTCCCCATCTACTAAGGCCAATGCCTTGTCAACTGTCATGACCTGTAGAAAATCTTCTCTGGAAATGGGCTTATGATAAAACTTAAGTCGGTGTCCATTTACCACAAAGGAGACTTGTCCATCGTCAATTGTTTTAATTTTTACAGCTCCATTGTCATATACAGTGTCTACCTCGTAAGGGCCCAACCAACGGGTGGTAAGTTTGCCTTTGAAGGTGTTGAACCAGGAATCAAACAATAGGGCCCAATCACCAGGCTAGAAGTGTTTCTTTTTAATAAACTTGTCATGCCACTTTCTCCTCTGGTTTTGGACCAATATTGTATGTTGGATGGAATCTTGCCTAATCTCATCCAATTCATTCAATTGTAGGGCTCATTGCTTCTGATCCTCATCCAGGTTCAATCCTAACTCTGCGGCAATACGGAAGGTCCTTACTTGGAATTCTATAGGTAAAAGTACTTGTTTCCCGTACACTAGCTCATAAGGGGTATGCCCAGTGGTATTTCTCCAAGTAGTTTGGTATGCCCACAAATCCTCTAGGAGCCTATCAGCCCAATCTCGGTGATGTAACTGAATAATCTTGGTCAAGATGGCTTCTAGAACTTTGTTTTTGGATTCTACCTGACCATTGGCTTGTGAGTGGTATGGAGAAGATTTACAATGTTTAATCCCATATTTCTCTGTTAGCTCTTTCATCAGCTTGGAAGTAAATTGAGTGCCTTGGTCGATAACAATTTCACAAGGGACACCAAAGTGTGTAAACATGTCTTCATAGATGAATTCAACAACAGACTTCTCTGTGGCCTTGAATAGGGCTTTTTCCTCTACCCATTTGGTGACATAGTCCGTACAAACCAAGATATAGGTATTCCTATGGGACATGGGTGAAATTGGTCCTACAAAGTCCAGGGGCCATTTTTCGAAGGGTTCTATCATAACTTGGGCCTGCAAAGGCATTTTGTCAAATGATGTAGATCTTCCTATCCTTTGGCAACTATCACAACTTCTCATATACTTGGCAGCATATTTGAAAATGCTAGGCCAATAGTAACCTGAATGTAACACCTTATATGTTGTACATTTGTCAGAGAAATGGCCACCACATGGTCCATCATGACAATTTCGTAGTATTTCAGGCACCTTGTCCTCTCGAACACATCTACGAATAATCAAATCAGAACCTATGTGAAAAATATCATGACCAACCCAAGAGTAATTAGCACTCTGTGTAATAATTTTTCGCTTTTCATGAGGTGACAAATGAGACGGTAACTTCCTAGTAGCCATATAGTTTTCCATATCAACAAACCATGGGGTATTGACAAAGAGGGAAAAGAGGTGCTCGCCTGGGAAACTATCATCTGCAGGGATATCATCATCCTCGTTGTTTATTCGGGAAAGAAAGTCAGCTACTACATTATCCTTTCCAGGTCGATCAAGAATAGTAATATTAAATTCTTGCAATAACAAGATCCACCTAGTCACTCGGCCATTAGTTATAGGTTTATTCATGAGGAACCTAATGGCAGAATGATCAGTGTGTACAAATACTTCATAACCTATAATGTAATGAAGAAACTTGTTAATAGCATGAACAACTGCCAAGAACTCTTTCTCAGTGACTGTGTAGTTCAACTCAGTAGTGGGCAAGTTCTTGCTTACAAAATAAATGGCATAGGACTGTTGGTCTTCTTTCTACCCTAATACCCCTTCTATTGTGGTGTTGGAGGCATCAGTGGATATATGAAATGGGAGAGTCCAATTGGGCCCTCTAAGAATTGGTGCCACAGACAGCTTGTCTTTCAAGGTTTCGAAGGTAGTTTGACACTACTCAGTCCAAACAAAATCAACATCTTTTATCAATAATCCAAACACAAGTGCATCAATCTTTGTAAAATTTTAAATAAACCGTCAGTAATATCCGGCATGTCCAAGAAATATTCTCACCTCTTTCTGAGTCTTGGGGGGTAGAAGTCTAATAATGACCTCAATTTTTGCAGGATCGACTTTTATTCCTTCAGATGAAACATGATGTCCTAGAACCACTCCTTCAGTTAGCAACATTTTGCATTTTTCATGACTTAGGTATAGGTTCATTTCCTCGCATCTGATGAGGACTTTTTCTAAGTTGTCTAAGGCTTCCTGGTAAGTGTTTCCATAGACTGTGAAGTCATCCATGTAGACCTCCACACAATCATGAATAAGATCGGCAAATATCCCTAATACTGCTCGTTGAAATGTGGCAGGAGCATTACACAATCCAAATGGTAAGACCCTATAGGCATAGGTGCCCCAAGGACAAGTAAAGGTAGTCTTGTCCTGGTCCTCGGGTGCTATAAGAATCTAGTTGTACCCGTTGTACCCATATGGAAAGGTGAAATACTTCTTTCCGGACAAGGTATCTAGAACTTGGTCAATGAAAGGAAGAGGACAGTAGTCTTTCAGAGTGGCATTATTGAGTTCCTGGAAATCAACACAAATTCTCCATTTCCCGATCACTTTCTTTGGAAACACTACTAGAAGGGATACCCACTTACTGTCGGAGATGGGATAGATAAATCCGACATTTAACAACTTTTGAATCTCCTCCTTGAATATATCTTTGAGTGATGGGTTCATCCTTATCTAGGGTTTCCTAATAGGTGTCACTTCCCCCTAGGTGTATATATGGTGGATGCATGTGTCAGGATGTATACCCTTCATGTCAGTGTATTCCCAGGAAAATGCTCTTGATTGTTCTTTAAGGATATCTACTAACTGTTTATGTTGGTCTGTATCTAGCCTGGAGTTTATATGTAAAAGTTTCCTTGGACTAATCTCGTAGGGAATAGTATAAGACATGGTAGACTCATCTATTTCGAAGATAAAAGATGTCGAAGAAAAAATAGATGGATCTAACTGTTCTTGAAATTCTTCCCCAAACATGTACTCAAATTGGGGAAAAGACTATGGAAAATCCACACATGTAATAGCATAAATGAATTGGTTTAGCACATTTTCTAGTGTATGCTCCTAAAGTGCCCTTGCATGGTCACTAGGCAATATGGGTTCTTCTCAGTCTTCGTTCTCGTATGGACATTCAAGCCACCATAGATTCTCCATAATAGGTTGAGCTGGAGGGTAAATGGTGAGATTTTGGATAGAGAGACCATTTGAGATGGTCATTTCTCCTTCTCTACAGCCAATAAATGCATTGGCTGTGGCTAGCCAAGGTATTCCCAAAATAACGGGGTGGCCTCGGGTAGGATCCTTTGAATGAATAACAAGAAAATATACGGGGTACTGCCATCAGGCTAAAGTAACCATGACATCATCTAAAATCCCTTCAAGTATAACCCTAGTCTTATCTGC
This sequence comes from Picea engelmannii, assembly GCA_009831015.1. NCBI lineage: Eukaryota > Viridiplantae > Streptophyta > Pinopsida > Pinales > Pinaceae > Picea > Picea engelmannii. The sequence goes on along the minus strand of ML790284.1, from coordinate 94,190 downwards.
TAATTCCAAAATGGTTGGGGTAGGCCGAAGAAGAGGTTGTAACTGTAATTGTTCCAAGGTAGTAGTTGTCATAACATTGATGGCTACCCCTAGGTCTATGAGAGTGTTTCTGATGGAGACCTCCTTAATGGTTATAGTTACTATGGGGTTTCCCGGATTCCCATACTTTGCTAGCTTTGGTTGCTCTGATATGTACTCAGAGAGTCCTCCTACCAAGTGTACTGTAGGAGGGTCCTTTTGCTTCCTACCTGGCTTCTTATACACAATTCTTTGACTACCTTACTATAGATTGGAATGTCTTTAATGGCTTGAAGTAGGGGAATTTTGACACAAATATTTTTCAATTCATTCAAAATGTCAAAGCCCAGTCAGGTGGTAGGTTTCTCAATTACCAATCGGTCTAGATAAGGAGGGACCTTCGTAATTTGTGAAGGTTCATTTTGGGGAAGCTTGGGTTCTTGATTCTTCGAGATAATAACATCTTCCCACCTAGTGTCATCCATGGGTTGTTGGGTGGTTTCTTCTTCTTCTTCTTCCTGGATGACTACTGAAGGTCTTTGCCTATCTAGAACTTTTCTCGATCTTATTTGAATTTCCTGTAATGGAACAGGAGTAATAACATATGTCGAGAAGACCTGCATCTCAACATTGTTAAGAGGTTGAGGGGGATTATTATTGGGATTCGGCACTAGCTGTGCCAGTAATAGTGTTGGTTTTGGGGAGCTTGCATTTTGAAATTGGAGCGGTTGTTGTTGTGGGATAGGAGGTAAAGGTGGTGGAAAAAAACCTGGCAGAAGCTGCGGAGTGTTTGATGAGAACTGAGGATAGGGGTGATTGTACATAGGGATAGGTGGAGATTGAGGGTTTCCTTGGTTGTGTCCTCCCCTCCATCCTTGAATCCAAGGATGTTGGTACTGAGTAGACCAGTTTTTCCAATATGGTGAGTTCCACTGTTGTTGTTGATAATAGGGTGGAACTTGGGACTGTAGATCCGGGTATGTGGGTTGGTTCCTAGGCTACCATGGCCTCCCAGGTGCATAAGAAGACTCCCCAGGATCTCCACTCCTATAGATGTCTAATAAACCAAGCAATGATGGATATTTTTTAGTCACGTGGTCTTATGTACAGAAGCCACAAATTGAAATGTTATCTAATGGGCACTCCCTTGAGGAATGCTTCCTCTTGCATCTTGGGCAATATATGCTCATTGTTGCATTTTCCTCCTCCTGTTTCTTTTTTAGTTTAAGGGTATCCAACTGGGAACCTATTGTGCTTAAGATGTCAATATTGAAGTTTTCTAAAAGGTTCCCTATCTCCGCTCTCGTAATACCACCTAAACTAACTGGTTTTAAATTTCTATTGTAAGGGTCCCGAACATTCTTCCTTGTTTTGGCTCTACTTGAGTATTTTTTACACATTTCACATATTTCAGCAAATGGTTTATGAGAGATGCCACTTGATTCCATTAGGTTAAGAACCTATAGATATTCTTCTAAAATTCCCTTAAGGAAAAGATCCCTAAATGCATCCTCTGGGAGGTCATGGTATTTTGACTTCTGGGAGATATAACCAAATCTTTCCATATAGTCTTCAAGGGTCTCGTCTTCTAATTGTTGGACTTTAAATATGTCATTACGAGACTCTTTGGTCTTGCAGTAGTCTTGGTACTTCTTAAGAAAGATGTCTTTCATGGATTCCCAAGACCTAATGCTGGATTCTCCAAATCCCATGAACCATCTTAATGCAGAGTCTTTGAGGGTGGCAGGAAAGAGTTTTAATTTCTGGGCATCTTGAACATAGTTGTAGCTCCTACACAAGATGTCAAATTCAAATAGGAACGTGTCTGGATCTTCACTGTTTTTACCATAAAAGGTAGGCAGTGCTGAGAGAGGAATATTCTTCATGTTGACATTCGGAGTGGTGTCTAAAATCGGAAACCCGAAGATAGTTTCGGTTTGGTTTCTAGTTTGTTCTTCCTCTTTGTGTTATGGTCCTCCTAATCATCCATATTTGTTTGGTTTCCAAAAAGAGAGTACCTAAGTGTTTTTATCTTTGAAGAGAACAAAGTTTATCTTTGATGAAAAGGTCTTCCTATTGATTGGATGTCTGGGACTCTACTCGAGTCGGTTGAGATTATTGGTGCCAAAGTTTCTATGTCAATTTGAGAGATAATTACACTGGCTGAGCTACCAAACAAAAGATTCACCTGTTCAGGGTCTATGATATCTTTAAAATTAGAGTCCCCTGGTGGTGGTGTAAAATCAAAGGTTGTATTGTTTGCAAAGGGTTGGGCACTCAATTGTTTAGTTTTGTGGAAGACTCGAGTGGTCTTGCCTCCTGTCCTAGTATGATTGATGCTTCAATTACTTGTTCTATAGTTCTCTCTGTGTTAGTCCCTTCAGAGACTATTTTATCCCTTTGAGTTGAGCTAGCTTATGTTTTTTGGTATCGGTCTGTAGATTTTATAAGAAGAACGTTCCTTCCCCCAAAGAGATCGAAAGGAACCTTGGTTGAAAGGTTTGATTTTGATTTAATGTATCTACCTTTTGGGTCTCTAGGCCTATTCATAAAAGAAAGCAAAAACAAAAAGAAAAAGCTATCATTTGATCCCTAGGTCTATTCATTAAAGCAAACAAAAAGAAAAACTATTATTGGGTTTGGGGGAACCTGCTATAGCAGATGCGCAGGTTCTTACCTCTTGTCTTAAATTTCCCCCGCCACCAAACTAATGCTAAGGTCTAACGATGATCTATTTACTAACTACTTCTTACCTTGAGACAACTCTCCAGCAATGGTGCCAAACTGTTAAGTGTTTTATATTGTTGGTCACTGTAATTGCTTATTTAACTAAAAAATCAAGTGCTACATAAATTGTCAACCCAGGGAAGTCTGTTTATTTCAAAGGAAATCACACACTGTATATGCTCAATCTCAAAAGCAATCTAGAGTTGTAGTAAAAGTATATTAATCACACCTTGCCTTGAACAAACTGAAGTTCTACTTTGAATTATAGAAAATCAACCTATCTATTGCAGAGTTCAAAGTTAAAGAAACAATTATCTGAAGAATCTTGGATTACATTAAGAGATAACAACCTAGGAAAGAAATCTTTCAGGACACTGCAAAAGGAAAGACCAACTATTCTGTAACAGAGAATAGGACCCTATTCCCCAAGCAAGAATCTTCAACACCTATTTCTGATTGTCACACTTTCATGAACTCATTACTAATCAGAAATGATTGACATGCACTGAAGGCTAACTATCTCTTAACAGAGAACAGGACCCTATTCCCCAAGCAGGAATCTTCAGCACCTGTCTCTGATTGTCACACTTTCACAAATTCACCAAACAGGATTGCTAATTAGAATGATTGACAGTTACCCAAGCATGAATTATATGAAAACAATGTACAATCAATAAAGCAGAGTTTCAGCAAAACAGAGTTCAGTAAAGTAGAGTTTCAGCAAAACAGAATTTAATCAAGGCATGAAAAAAAATAATACTAGCACACTACAGAACTAATGGGTGAATCTTGTGAAGAAGGTGGACCCTCCCTTCTCACAATATTCCCCAGAAACGAAAGGAACTAGGAAGGAATGCTCAGAACAATATTTTATTCATCTGTCAACTGTATCATGTTACAATGTCTGAAGTAAACACGTCCTTCTCTGTAATTCCTTTCTTAGCCAAGAAAAGTCCCTTTCTAATGATGATTTCCTCTTATTTAAAGAGGAGAATCCCCCCCGATACAATTTGATCATCAAATTACATGTGCACATCTGAATCTTATTCTTAGTCAGATCTAATCTCTATACAGGAATAGGATATCCTGGTCTCTCGTAACAGAATGCTATTACAATAGTTGAAAAGGTGTTGAGTGAGGTGTAGTTGTTGCGGCTGGAGTAACAGCTTCTTTATTTATCTTCTTGTTAATGTTGTTTTATATTGTTTCAGCATCGCAAATCGCGGGCTATTTCAGCAACGGGATTTGCGTTCTAACTGTTTCAGCAACGTGGTCTCACGCAGCAGCGATGGTTAATTCTGACTCAAGGTGCGACTGTTGTGGTCAGTTTAACAGCTTCTTCTTTGTGTGAATTGTTGTTTCAACATCGTAGACCACAGACTGTTTCAGCCACAGGGTTTGCGTGCTTTTGACTGTTTCAACACTTATATATTTATGATCGATGGTTAAGTATGAGAGTAATGTAAAATTATATGAAAAACAAATTAAACATATAGCAAAGAGAAGAGACGTTATATACCTTTGGAAAGATAGGGTAAGGTGATAATGTAAGATTAAATGTGAGTGGAAAAAGGATGTAATGGTAGAAAAAAGTGTGAACAAAAAGGTACATCATAGGGTCCTAACATCCCCCCCAACTTAAAAGGTTTCATGTCCTCATGCAACTTCAATCTGAATATCGACTCTGAGCGTGCAAGTTACTTAAGCAGTAGCTGTGGAAAGTGTTGTGTGTTGGAGCTCTAAATCCTTGAACGCGTTGTAGCCTTTGACAAGTTGTTGTTTCGGCCTTCTTGGGAAACTTATGATGAACTTGATATTTCTCTGCTAGCATCCACAGAATAGGAAAATGAAACTGATAACCTATCTAGCTTTCAGCACATTGCTGAACACATTTGATGTAGCTAGGTACCTGGGAGATTGTTGTCTCAAGATTGGTGGGCCTAAAGGGATTGTCTTCCTGTCTTTTCTCAGTAGATTGTTTCCAAAACATATTATTTGCTTGTAGGGCAGAAATCTCTGTGGATTTAATGAACTGTTGACAATCCTGAAGCATTGTTGTCTGTAGTTTCTGAATGTATTGAATCATCCCTGGTTTCTTCAAAAACTGATAATACTTTACAACAAAGGTGGCAGCATTTTGTGGTTATGGCCGTATCCAGAGAAGGCAGTTATCCTCGTTATTTTTGGCAGCTAGGAAGTCATTCTGCCATATAATCTTATTGTTAAGGAAGGAGGTGAGTGCCCGAATCTAGATATCACCGATAAGAGGGTTAAGGTTAAGCTGTTGATTCTCAGGGATGGCCTCATTATGAAGATATACCTCACAGAGGAGGTGTTGATCCATAGTAGAGGCTTCTGCAAAGGTTCTAACAAAATCTATTGGATTTAACACTGCATGGGGTCTGCCTTCTTTGATTGAGTTAATCTGAAAAAAAAAGTAAGTCGTTCCATGAGGAATAGAGAGTAATTGGAGGATGGTTTCCTTGCAGCCAATAACTTTTGTGCCAAGTCAAACATCAAGAGCAATTTTCCTTTTAGCTCTTTATTCTACTTCTTATGGTCACGGGATTCTTGGCGTGTTTTCTCCAAAGCTTCCCAGTTTGAATAGATATGGTTCAGCCATAGTAGTCTGTGCTCCTGCAGGCTTTTGTCCTGTGTAACAGTAAACTCTTTTTTCCATTTGTCCATTATTGCCTGCTCATCCCATGGTTGAGTTTGTGTTTCAGCATCGCAAGTGATAGGCTGAGGTAGGGTCTGAGTGGCTTGTTCCACAAAGGTGTGGATATTGATCTGGCTAGGAGGGGCAGATTCATCAATAGGCAATGTTTGTGCAGCTTTATTAACAAAAATAGGGGCTTCATATGTGGCAATTGTTGTAGGCCAGGGTTCATTTTTAATTTTGGAAGGTCCTGCTAGTTCTTTTGTAACAGCAGGGTTTTCTTCTTTGACTGCAAAAGTCGTAGGTGCAGGGGAAGCTCCTGGCATTGGAATTTGAGTTACTTTGTAGCCTGCTTGATAATAGATGTCCCCGCATTGACTGCACATATACTCTCTACACTGATTCTCTGTTGTATTTTCCTCTGTCATGGTCGCTATGCAAGCTAGGGTGTATAATTTAAGTTCCTTCTCGTAGGCTTCCTTTACCATGACTAGCTCTTGCTTGTAGGCTTCCAGTTCAGACCTTAGGAACTCATTTTCTTGTAAGACATAGGCCATTGTTGGTTCTGGTTGTTGATATTTCAAGGGTATATTAAGAGGGGTGACTGGTTCTTGTGTAACAGTCACAGCCGCACTAGATGGTTCTTTTGGAGCAGCTACAGGATCGGCAGTTGATTCTTGTATTTCATCTTCTTGATGTAGAGAAAGTAATGTTGCGGCACCCTGGGCATCTGATTCTTGTATCTCGGTAACAATATCAGCAGTTGGTTCTTGTGTTTCAGCTGTAGTTGGTTCTTGTGTAATAGCTATAACTGGTTCTTGTGTTTTAGCTACTGAATGAGTAGTTGGTTCTTGTGTTTCAGCTACTAAATGAGTAGCTAGTTCTTGTGTTTCAGCTACTGAATGAGTAGTTGGTTCTTGTGTTTCAGCTACTTGATGAGTAGTTGGTTCTTGTGTTTCAGCTACTGAATGAGTAGTTGGTTCTTGTGTTTCATCTACTTGATGAGTAGCTGGTTCTTGTGTTTCAACTACTTGATTTGAAAAGGATGATGTCGCAACACACTGGGCCTCTGGTTCTTGTGTTTCAGTGCCCGTGGGTGGAATAGGTAAAAATTCCAGAATTTGGGAGGTTGGAGGTGTACGGGGTTTTAGCTGGATGGGTTGAGGGTTTAGGGCAATGGCAGTAGTGGCTTCTCTTGTTGAGGTCTTTGTTCGTTTTCTTTGTAAAAAGGGGGGAAAAAGAGGAATTTGTCTGGTTCAGAATCATCGCTAAGGATATGAACGGTAGGAGTGGATGATTCTGGTAAGATGTGGGGTGGGCTTGGTATGGTAGGAAGGTTAATTGGATTAATTGGGTCTGTTGGCGGACTGTTAGGTACTTCTGGAGGGTCTGAAGGGTTTTGTGGTTGCTTCTCTTGAATATTTTCAGGATATTCAACAGCTTCTTGGGGGTCTATGGGTGGGTTGTTTAGGAGAGGGTTTTGTTAGGAAAAACCCTTTTGGATAAGTAGTTGAGAGAGACGGTGATGGGTGAGGGAAAGGGTGGGATTTTTAGCCTTTTTACAGTAATGCGACATATTTCTAAGACATCCGAGCAGATAATAAGGAATGTTCACCAATCTAGCATGTCGTAAATGAGACAACATGACAAAATCGTACTGGTAGACTACCTGGTATTGACCTTCACAAGTAAGGTAGTGCTTGACAAACTCTGCAACTTTCGGCCAAGGAGGCGACAACGAGCTAAGTCGAACACCCTGGCCTTTAGGCTCAATTTGTTCCCCTGGCAAGAGGAAATCCTGTTGGGCATTAAGGATGATATGTTTGCGGCTGAACCAACGAATTCCATTGACAGGGAGACCCAAAACCTATGCTATATCCTCCTCTGTAACTGGAATCCGAACCCCTTGAACAATGGAATGATCTTCCTGGAGATTTCGAGCAAATTGAAGAACCTGTTGTTGATCAAATCCCTGGAGCCTCTAAAAATAACCCAGTCATCCTGCCTGCAGAAAAATATGATAAGCTTCTGGATATAGTTCTAACAGGGCTATCGTGGCGGGTTCATACCGTATAATAGGGCCTCCCATAGCTAACAACTCAGTAAAATGTGTTGTCAGAGAGTCAAGTAACCTCTTTTGTGCAAAGTAAGTTTTTCGGGTGAAGGCATGCAAATGGTGGTGAAACAAACGAAAGGATGGTAAAAAAAGGAATGACGGTGGTTGGTTCATGTGAAATGATGGTATAAGATTTTGATATCCCCCCCCCCCCTCANCTCAAGTACGGCTAAAATAATGATTTTACATGAGTGATAATAATGAGTTGGGATATTATCATTAACCATAGTTTAATTGTATTTACATATAAAGTTTACATACCTCATCTTTACCTTTTGATTCGTAATTCAAACAAAATATAGTGTCTGTCCATAATAGTTCTGTAGTAGCCATGGCGGAGACTTTTGATTTTTTAGAGAAATTGTATCAAGGATTTGTTTAGTGGAAGGACAAAATGTAGTATGAGAGTGAAAGAGCTTATTGACAGGGAATGCTGAAAAGTTGGTGTTTCAGCAACAGGGAAAGAATAGAGAAATGTTTGCTGAAGGATGATGTTGCAGAATATTGTTGAGGAAGTGTTGTTTCAGCAGTAGAGAGAAGGGCAAAAAATTGTTGAACAGTGGTGTTTCGGCAATGGGGGAAAAAATGCGAAAAATTTTTGAACAGTGGTGTTTCAGTAATGGGGAAAAAGGGCGAAAAATTGTGGAACGGTGGTGTTTTGGCAATGGGGGAAAAGGAAAAAAGTTGTTGAACAATGGTGTTTTAGCAATGGGGAAAAAGGCAAAAAGTTGTTGAACAGTGGTGTTTCAGCAATGGGGAAAAAAAAGCGAAAAATTGTTGAACAATGGTGTTTCAGCAATGGGGAAAAAGGGGAGTAGTGTTTCAGAAGATGAAGCTTGGCTCTTCTTGAAGTAAGATCGTCCTTTCTTGGTAGGCCTTTGCTTTGATCGAGAATCTGCAAAAATCAATTGTAACATGCTATTTCTTGAAAAGGATTATTAGTAAACGAAATCTAATCTAATACTAAAGAAATTTAAAAAGAATTAATTGCAATGAGGGGTAGGAGGCCACTCTAAAAAGAGGTAATGAGAGTCTGCCACACATGTGGCCTTAAAATCTTCTTTGGAAATGGGGTGCTGGTACAGACGGAGTCGATGACCATTCATAAGTAACGGTGTTTTAGAGTCATCGATTGTGAGGAGCCTTACTGTTCCATTGGGGAAAATAGTTTCCACTTCGTAAGGTCCGAGCCATCTTGTACGTAGTTTCCCTTGAAATTCTTTAAACCAAGAATCATACAGTAAGTCCCAATTACCTTTTTGGAATTGCTTATGCTTGATAGTTTTGTCATGCCATTTTGATCTTTGTTGTTGAATCATAGTTGTCTGATGAATGGCATCTAGTCTTTTTTCATCCAACTCATTAAGTTGTTGCAACCTGGTTGTCTGTGCATCGGTCAAATCAAGGTTGACATCTAAAGCAGTCCTTAAGGTTTTGATTTCAAATTCCACAGGAAAGACGACACTTTTTCCATAAACTAATTTGTAGGGAGAGAATCCTGTAGTATTTCTCCAGGTAGTTCTATAGGCCCATAATGCTTCAAGGAGTCTGTGAGATCAATCATTTCTGTTTTCCTTCATTGTTTTTGTGAGAATGGCTTCTATTACTTTATTTGTTCTTTCCACCTGTCCATTGGCTTGGGCGTGGTATGTTGTAGTCATTCTATGTTGAATATGATATTTTTGAAGGGTAGCTTTAAAACCGTGCGAAGTGAAAGGAGGTCCCCCATCTGTAACTAATTCTCTCGGCACTCCAAATATGATGAAGATGTCTTCAAATAGGAAATCTAGAACTACTTCTTCAGTCTCTCTATGGAGTGCTTTAGCTTTCACCCATTTGGTCATATAATCTGTGCAGACCACTATATAAATCTTTTTATTGGATGGGGGGTTAATGGGTCCTACAAAGTCTAAGGCCCATATTTTGAATGGTTCGAGTACTACCTGGGGATTTAATGGCATTTCATCTCTATGATTAGGTTGTCCCATTCTTTGACAGCTATCACAGGCCCGAACATATTTTTTGCATATTTAAAGAGTGAGGGCCAATAATACCCCATCCTGAGAATTTTATGTGTTGTTCTTTTATCAGCAAAATGCCCTCCACAAGGGCCATCATGACAAGCTTTTAGTAGATCATAAACATCATCTTCTCTAATGCACCTTCGGATTTCTTGATCAAGTCCTATGTGGAAAAGACACCCACTTATCCAGCTATACCGAGCACTTTGTTGAATGATTCTTCTTTTCTCCCGGTGGGATAGGTGTGGTGGTAACTTCCATGCAACCAAGTAGTTAGTGATGTTTGCATACCATGGTGAGTGAGAAGATACTGCAAATAGATATTCATCAGGAAAGGAATCATCTACTAGGGTATTATCATCAGGTGTTAACCGAGAAAGGAAATCAACAACTACATTTTCTTTTCTTGGTCTATCTGCAATTGTAATATTAAATTCTTGTAATAATAGTAACCATCTGGTGACTTGAGCATTTGTGATAGGTTTGTTCATTAGATATTTGATAGTTGAGTGATCAGTATGGACAAGAGTAGAGTAGCCAGTGATGTAATGTCAAAATTTATTAATAGCATAGATAACTGCTAAGAATTCATTTTCGCTAATTGTATAGTTAAGTTCAGCAGGAGTCATATTCTTTCTAATGAAGTAAATAGCATAAGGGAGATGATTTTCTTCTTGTCCCAAGACAGCTCCTATTGCAGTATCTGAAGCATCAGAGGATATATGAAAGGGAAGTGTCCAATCAG
>ML790284.1:53820-83005 GCA_009831015.1 Picea engelmannii | reverse complement strand
GTTCACAAATAAAATTATTAATTACTTCATCCTCGGTGGCATATTTAAGGCTTAAGGCTTGTCCGATAGTCAAGATGGGTTGAGTAAGTTGATCATCAAAGTCTACCCATACAGAATTATCATTATTAATCAAGGGTGTAGCGTGAGGGTAGAGGGTAAGTTGTTTAGTCTCATATCCATTGGAAATTTTCATTGAACCTGATCTACAGCTGATAAAAGCGTCTGATGTGGCTAGCCAAGGCCTGCCCAAAATTAGAGGGTGGCCCCCCAACTTTGTTTTAGGTTGTAATACCACAAAGTCAGTTGGATAATTCCAGGATTCTAATGAGATAATTAGGTCTTCAATGACTCCCTCCGGTTTGATTGTAGAATGGTCAGCTAATTCTAGGATGGTTGGGGTGTCTCTGATTTCATTTTGTAGTTGTAACAGTTGTGAGGTTTCCAGATTCATAATATTGATAGCAGCGCCTAAGTCTACCAGGACTCGAGGGATTATCGTTTTTCCAATTTGCACTGAGATGGTAGGGTGGTTGGGATCACCATATTTAACTGGGGGAAATTTACCTGACATTAGTGCAGACAAGTCACCCATGACATGAACTGTGAGGGGATCTTTAATTTTCCTACCAGGTTTCTTAACACAAATGTCTCGCATAGTCCTGGCATAAATTGGTACATCTTAGAGTGCTTGTAATAGTGGAATTTTGGCATAAAGATTTTGTAATTCCCCTAGAATATTGAAAGCATGTGGCTCAGGTGTTTTAGTCAAAGCTAAATGCTCAGGAAATGGTGGTTTTTTTGTTTCAACAGCAGTGTTAGAGGATGATTGTACCTCTTCAAGTACATCATGCTTTTTTGTTTCCTCTTTATTAGAAGAGGTAACATCAGCAATGATAGGTTCTTCTATTTTTCCAGATCGTAAATGAATATAATTTCATTGTGCAGGGAAAAGAGAAAGTGTAGGTTGGTTATGAATATCAATGCACTGCACAGCTTTATTATTGGGGTTAGGGTTAGGTTGTACAGGTAGTTGGGGCCTCATCATTTGATTGTTTGGTGGATTACCTGGTGGTAAGGAGAGTAGTTGCAGAAATTGTGATTGAGGTAATTGATTTGGGAACGGGGGTTGTTTCCCTCTCCAGTTTGGATTCCATTGGTTAAGATACGGTTGTTGTTGTGGGGGCCAAGGAGTCCACATTGACGGATCAACAAAGGGAGGGTTAGTTTGTTGCATGGGTGGGTAATTCATTTGATTTAGGTATTGCATTTGATTATAGGGAGGGTAATTTGCTTGATTAAAAGAAGGATAGTTATTCCAATGATTAGAAGATGTGAATGGCATATTAGGATTCATACCGTGTCCCCGCGGTTGCCATTGCCTTCTTTGTGTCAACAGATAGACAGCTTCAGCTTCTTCATCAGTTGGTTGCAATGCTACCTTGATTCCTGGTAAAGAAGGGCATTATTGAGTTTCATGATCCTTATCACATATGGTGCAGATTGGCTTTTTGTTCAACGGGCATTCCCTTTGTGGGTGCTTGTCTCTGCATTTAGAACAAAAGATGGACAGAGCTGCTACAGCTTCAGCTTGTTTCTTTTGAATCTGCAAGGTATCAATTTGTGAGGCAAAAGAGCTTAACATTTCAGTTTTAAAACCTTCAAGTAAATTACCTATTTCGGCTCTTGTTGCTCCTCCACTGGTTGATTTTTGAACTCTTGAAAATGTGGTATCCTTGCTATTTGATCTATTCCTTGAAGCTCCTCTTGAACATCTTTTACATAGGTTAACAATTTCATCATATGATTCTTTAGATATGTCCCCTTTTCCAAGCATATTCAGCATATCTAGACAGTCATCCCTTACTCCTTTTAGTAATATTGTTTTAAGAATATCTTTACTAGATTATACTGTAGCCTTTCTACAAAGTCCTCCAGATTTTCATCCTCTTTCTGTATCATCTTGAATAGTTCCTTTCTTTTTTCTCTTGTTCGAAAATAGTCCTAGTATTTACGCAGGAATTTATGTTTCATCTGATCCCATGTTGTGATTACATGACCTCCAAGACTCATGAACCATCTTAGTGCATTTCCTTTCAATGTTGCTGGAAATAGCTTTAATTCTTTAGCATTGGAAATGTAATCATAACTTCTGCATAATATGTCAAACTCAAAAAGGAATTCATCAGGATCCTCTGAAGATAAACCATGAAAGTTAGGTAGTGTTGAGAGTGGAATGCTTTTCATGGGAGCTACCCCTCTAGGAAGATCACCAATAGGAAATCCTAAGGTGGAAAAAGAGTTTTCATCATTTACCTCTCTTTCAGGTCCTGCATGTTCTTTATGATGCAGTTCTTCATTATACTCATCCATGTTTTCTTCTGTTTGATCCCCTGCTGCGCTTGCTCTGTCCTCAATGTTTCCTGTTGGTTTCTCGACTGTCTCAGGACTCCAAATCTCTTTCCCCATTTCAAAGTTTGCTTGAAAGGAACGTTGGGATTTTGGTTTCCGAGAGTTTGGTCATTGAGGAGCAGCAGATTCAGATTTTGATATAATCTCGTCAATATAAGTCTTTCTTCCTCCCCTTCCTCTACCCCTACCACCTGTAGGGTTAGTTTCTTTGGGGTCTCCACGTCCTCTCATGCAATCTTTATATCTGAAAGAACATAAGTGCTTTTGAAATCTATAATTACCTTCCGCGGCAATGGCGCCAAAATGTTGGTCACTGTAATTGCTTATTTAACTAAAAAATCAAGTGCTACATAAATTGTCAACCCAGGGAAGTCTATTTATTTCAAAGGCAATCACACATTGTATATTCTCAATCTCAAAAGAAATATAGAGTTGTAGTAAAATTATATTAATCACACCTTGCCTTGAACAAACTAAAGTTCTACTTTGAATTACAGAAAAGCAACCTACCTATTGCAGAGTTCAAAGTTAAAGAAACAATTATCCGAAGAATCCTGGATTACATTAAGAGATAACAACCTAGGAAATAAATCTTTCAGGACACTGCAAAAGGAAAGACCAACTATTCTGTAACAGAGAACAGGACCCTATTCCCCAAGCAGGAATCTTCAGCACCTATTTCCGATTGTCACACTTTCATGAACTCATTACTAATTAGAAATGATTGACATGCATTGAAGGCTAACTATCTCTTAACAGAGAACATGACCATATTCCCCTAGCAGGAATCTTCAGCACATGTCTCTAATTATCACGCTTTCACAAATTCACCAAACAGGATTGTTAATTAGAATGATGAATAGTTACCCAAGCATGAATTATATCAAAACAATGTACAATCAATAAAGCAGAGTTTCAACAAAACAGAGTTTAGTAAAGTAGAGTTTCAGCAAAACAGAATTTAATCAAGGCATGAACAAAAATAATACTAGCACACTACAAAACTAATGGGTGAATCTTGGGAAGAAGGTGGGCCCTCCCTTCTCACAAGATTCCCCAGAAACGAAAGGAACTAGGAAGGAATTCTCAGAACAATCTTTTATTCATCTGTCAACTGTATAATGTTACAATGTCTGAAGTAAACACGTCATTCTCTGTAATTCCTTTCTTAGCCAAGAAAAGTCCCTTTCTAATGATGATTTCCTCTTATTTAAAGAGGAGAATCCCCCCCGATACATTTTGATCATCAAATTACATGTGCACATCTGAATCCTATTCTTAGTCAGAGCTAATCTCTATACAGGAATAGGATATCCTGGTCTCCCGTAACAGAATGCTATTACAATAGTTGAAAAGGTGTTGAGTGAGGTGTAGTTGTTGCGGCTAGAGTAACAGCTTCTTTATTTATCTTCTTGTTACTGTTGTTGTATACTGTTTCAGCATCGCAAATCGCGGGTTGTTTCAGCAACGGGATTTGCGTTCTGACTGTTTCAGAAACATGGTCTCACGCAGCAACGATGGTTAATTCTGACTCAAGGTGCGGTTGTTGTGGTCAGTGTAACAGCTTCTTCTTTGTGTGAATTGTTGTTTCAGCATCGTAGACCACAGACTGTTTCAGCCACGAGGTTTGCGTGCTTTTGACTATTTCAACACTTATATATTTCTGATCGATGGTTAAGTATGAGAGTAATGTAAAATTATATGCAAAACAAATTAAACATATAGCAAAGAGAAGAGACGTTATATACCTTTGGAAAGATATGGTAAGGTGATAATGTAAGTTTAAATGTGAGTGGAAAAAGGATGTAATGGTAGCAAAAAGTGTGAACAAAAAGGTACATTATAGGGTCCTAACATATATGTACTAGAAAAGACACTAAACTACCCTCAATTAAATTGTCAACCCGAGGTAAGTAAACCTAGAGTTGTAGAAAAATATATGCCAAAGGTAGAAGGTTGGTAGGAGTGTAGACTAACTAAGGAAAGTAGCTATCTAAGGCTAATCTACTCAAGTAAACCTATCTAATGAACAAACCCTACTAGGCAAAATGAAAACTAGGCAACCTAAGTACTTTTGGGCCAAGGACTGATGGATAGTTCCTAAGAAAGCGATTGAAAACTCTATGTAAATCAAACTAGTTCATGACAGTAAGGAAAGGTAAACTAACAAGCATACTAAGCAAATGATGAAAGCAAACTACCTTTAACTTGCCAACCTACATTCAATGAGAAACTACCCTATGAAAGCAAATAAATAAGCAAGTAAGAAAAAGCACCTAACTAACCTATTAAAGCAAATAGACAAGCAAGAAAAAACACCTAACTACCCTACTAAAGCAAATAGACAAGCAAGCAAAAGCACCTAACTAACCTATTAAAGAAAATAGACAAGCTAGCAAAAGCATAAAGCAAAAGACAAGTAAGCAAAGACTTCTCATTGAACAACTACCTAGCCTAAGAGGCAAGTGAACTAAATGCCTAATGCAAAACTATTTCTCTTGTGTGAAAGGAAGTTTAAATGCTCAATGCAATGCATGAAAGGAAATCGATTCTATTGAAAGAAAGAAAGACTACCAACTAAGCTTATGAAAACAAGAAACTATCTTTTCTAACTTATGAAAGCAAGAAACTAACTTTAACCTATGAAACACTCATATGTAATGTTGGTGGTTGTGTGAATGCCTTCGGTGGTGACGGATGATATCTCGATGACACTTGAACACAAAGGACGGTTCTAATGGTATAAGCTCAATACTAATTTCAATGGCAAAATGAAAGGTGTGAAGTAAACAGTCCAATGAAAACTTAGCCATAATAAAATTAATGTTAAATACCCTGCATATTCATGTATAAACCATCAACATCATAATAAGATCATCATTATCTAACTAAGAAATTCAATTTCATCTTAATCTATGAAAGGAAATTGCGTGAAAGGAAACTATACTATGTCTAGTTTAATCATTCAAGCTATGATAAGAAAATGACTGAAAACAGAAATTAAAAACATGACATTAAAAAGTGAATTGACAATTACATTTAACCAATAACTAAGCAAATGAAATCTATCTAAAACTGAAGTAAACAAGCTATGATTCAAAAAATGGAAGCAAATCTATCCATCCATCAATCTTTGTCAGAAGAAACTCAGATTAAAACTATGCTCTGTTCTAACTAAAACTATGTTCTAATCTTGACTGTAAAAATATAAAAGAAAGCACAATTTAACATCTACGTTGCACACGGGGTTAGTATAGTATGAGAGAGACTTGCAAGATTTTTCTAATCTACGAGATTAATGCATGTTAATACATCTCATCATTCTAACCTGTAAAACAGAAGCAAATCAGTTAAGCTACAACAAACTAATTAGCACAATAAAAATATACATGTACAGAAAATGAAAAGAGAGCAATTTAAATTAGGAAATGAAAAATAAACATGAAGAAAGTTACCAGACTGATGGTGGGCCCCCCAGCAAGTCATGTTCACTCTCTAAAAGCACACCATGACCTCAATAGGCCAAATTCACCATAAAAATCCAAAAACGAAGTTTTGACACTATTCTAGCAATGTAAAACTAGAAACAGAGAAAAATCATTTTTCTGGCAATTTTCATGCTTATGCTACTTGGTTAACAATCTAATGAGCATCCTATTGGTATTTATAAGCTTACAACCCAGGTGGTGAACCACAGGAGGGTCGAACCACCTCTAAAATTGGCAAATTACATTAAATGCATCAATAACTAACAAAACGGAGGAACCCAATAAGAGCCCTCTTTGGACAACTGAAATCAAGTTGTCTTAAGCTTAGTAGCTAGAGGGGGCGATGACAAACAAAACCCATGTGCTCGATTTTTCCACCACTGGCCACCAATACCATAACCGTCAACTTGCCTTGTGTTTTTGTGCAATACTGGGTGTCAGAATGAGTGTTGGATCAAGTACCGGAATAAGTGTCAGATCAAGTGTCGGACCAAGAAACATGGTGCGTTTTGCCCTGTAACTATAGAAAAACATGAATTAACTCTTGGAAACCATAAAATGTGATAAATTAAACTTGATTGAATCTCAAAACACGAATTATACGTACCTCATGCCGATTATATCATTTTACCATAAAATTCTTCAAAAAGCTCCTTTGAAAGATAAAAAACGCATATATACATATGGAAAAAAGTGTATAATAACGTCATGAAGATGATCATATCTTGGGCCCAACACAGTCCTTGTCGTTTCCTAGATCCATGAAAGAGGTTCAGTCATTTTTGGGTAAAATCAACTTTCTAAGGAGGTTCATTTCTAATTTTGTTGAATTGGTTAAATACATTACAACCATGCTCAAGAAGGGGAATGGAGTGAAATGGAATGTTGAGTCCAGAGATTCTTTCAACCAAATTAAGAGGGCGTTGACTTAATCACCTGTGCTCATCATCCCAGACTATTCCAAGGAATTTCAAATATTTTCCTTCACTTCATCTGATACACTGGATGTTGTTTTGTTACAAAGACATTCAGAAGGGTTAGAGAAACCTATTTCCTTTTTTAGCAGAGAACTGAGGGATGTAGAAACAAGATATGATATCTTGGAGAAGAAATCTTATGATTTAGTGAAATCCCTCAAGTCTTTCAAGTTCTATATTCTGCATTCAAAAATTATTGCATATGTCCCCTTAGCCTCAATAAAGGAGATTTTGATCCAACCTAATATGGATGGGAAGAGAAGTAGGTGGATCACCAAAATTATAGAGTTTGACCTGGAAATAAAACCCACCAAATTGGTGAAAGGCCTAGGTTTATCCAAGTTACTGGATGAGTCGAATTGCAAGGCATTAGGGGTAAATTTTATGAATGTAGAATCAGAAAATCAACAAACTGAGATTGTTGGTGAAGATTGTCATGTCAGCCCCAACTTAGCAGAAAGCACCTGGTATAAAGACATCATACACTTCTAGTAGAAGTTGAAGCCTCTTGATGGTTTGGACAAAAACGAGGCAAGAGATTTGAAACTCAAATCAATCAAGTATTGTACCATTGATCAGGTATTGTATTGGAAGGACCCTCTAGGAGTTTTGTTGAGATCTTTGGACCCACAAGAAGCCCAAAGGGAAATGATTGATTTTCATGAAAACTCCTATGCAGGACATCATTTTTGGAGGACCACAACGTATAAGATACTCGGAGCTGGGTATTTCTAGCCCATGTTTTTTACTAATGTTTGTGCAAAGATTAGAGCCTGTAAAAAGTGTCAAAAGTTTGTTGGAAAGTAGCAGCTCAAATATTTTCCTTTGAAACCTGTAGCAGTTTCTAGACCTTTTCAGCAGTGAGGTCTTGACTTCATTGGAGAGATCCACCCAACCTTAAGTGGCTAGCACAGGTGGATTTTGACTACCACTGATTATTTTACCAAATGGATAGAAGCCATCCCTACAAGGAGTGCCTCCCACAAGGTGATCATAAATTTCCATGAAGAAATCATTCCCATATTTGGTTTTCCAAGCAGGATTGTTACAAACAATGTTGCCTCTTTCATAATTGAGCCATTAATTAATTTATGTGAGCATTATGGGATCACACTAGTCCATTCTACTCCTTACTACTCTCAGGGAAATGGTTTAGCAGAGTCTTATAACAAGAGCCTCATAAATATCATCAAAATATTGATAGAAGACAACAAGAAAGCATGGGATTCAAAGCTAAAGTTTTCATTAAGGGCTGACAGAGTTACCACAAAAGTATCACTAGGCATTTATTTTTTCCAGCTAGTGTATGGCATTGAGGAAATCTTTCCTACTCAGCTTGATTTTCCTGTGGAAAATTTTCTCCAGGACTACCAAGGAGAACCTGATGACATGGTCAGGAGGATATTGTAGCTAGTAGAAGTGTAGCAGACCAAGGAGTAGTTGCTTGACAAAGCACAAGACCATCAGTAGAAAATAAAATGAGCTTTTGACAAGAGCGCAAGCAAGGAAAATTTCCAACGGGGGGATTTGTGGCAGCCGTCGCCACAGAGACGTGGCATCTGTCTAGTGCTGACACATGGCACTTATTTCAATCATTTTAGACATGCTTTCTAGCTATTTTCGAGTGACACGTGTCACCTCTCTGTCTGCAACATATCAACATGGTGATGTCAGGCCTCCACATCAGATCATCCTTTGAGAGTTGTTATTGTTCAGCGCCAAAATTAGCGTCCCATACCAAGGCACACTTTTGGTAGATCCTAAATTTGGTGGGTTATTAAGCTTGGAAGTGGCGATAAATCTAGCAAGTGCACTCAGATCACAAATCGGGACTAGACCTACGACCACAGTCGATTGCGGGGACGCAACATGCTCGAGCGATAATTTTCTTGAGCAACCCCACAATTGAAACCATGGTATGACCAATGCGCTACGTTGCAAAATATGGTGGCTTGCGGACCCAAAAGAAGTCTGAACCCAAGCCACCTCTGAGCGGCCCCGTAATTACATGTTTATATGGCATGCTATCTGAGAGAAGCACGTGGTCACTCCCTAAGCATTAACTCTCGTTCAATCTATGAGGAAAGGAATTTAATGAAAATAGAGTTGGTGGTTGAAACCTCGGCTCACTCCATAAATGGAAGGCATGGAAGGCCCGATCGTGGGGACTGAATCGTCAGCCTGTGGTACCCCTGTGGGCATATTTTCCTGCAAAACCCATGTTGATCTGAGCTCACGTCTGATAGAGGGGTTCACGTTCAGTTTGACAGAAGAACTCGCTCACAGGGATGATTTTAAGGATGGAAATTTATTTTAAAATGTAGAAACCTTGGTGAATCTTACTAATCCTTCATATGCCAACTATAAATTTTTGGCGATATTTTTGTAAAAATATTCAAATTTCTAAGGATTTTATGTTTTTATAAAATTTTGGAGATTTTTAAGGTAAAATAATTTTATGTTATAGAATTTGGTGAATCATTTTTAAAATAGTGAATCACTTTTTTGGAAAACCCATGGAAAATTAGCCCATGAGAGAAATTTAGCCCCTAAAATCATCCCTGCTCTCTCACACAAAGCTTTGATTTTAGTGACTAGGTCACACTCTTGGTAGTGGCGTATTGTTATGAGTATAAATAGATAGTTTTAATATTTTGTTAAGGTCGTAAACTGGTTGAGTAGAGCTCCCTATTTTGAAATGTTTTGATGCCAAAACTGTTCTCTGGTTATGTACCAAATTTGAGACTTCCATGTTAATAGAAGTCAACTTATTTTCATCTCTCTGTAAAAACTGTACTAAAACACTTGGGCATGGAGGATCGAGTCGAGGGTTGTTATGTTGTTGTAATGTAGGTTTGATTATAGTGGTATCGTGACCAGTTTTAGTCAGCTCCCTTGTTATCTTTTTCCCTCTTACACTGAATGGCTTGGGCATGGAGGATCTAGTCGAGTTGTTGTAGTTGCATTGTGATGTAGTTATGATCATTGTCTTGTTGTGACTGTGTTGTTTGGACATATTTCAGTGTTTGAAGCTTGAGCTCAAGAGTGATCTTGAGTCTGATTTTTTCTTCTCCAAGCTGCTTGAAAGCCTGATGCTCATAGCATTCTTGTTCACCTTTCTCACTAAGTATTCCCTCTGTTCACACTTAAACTCAAATCACTGACTGAAGTTAATGTGGCCCTCAATTCTCTGTGCATTTCTTGTCCAGTTCTGTGTTGAACATCATTCATATATTGAGTTTTTTCCATTGAACTCCACTCATATAGAACTAATATCCACCAAAAACTCTGATGGGTACTGGGCTTATCCTCCCGCAATCTTAGGGTGACTCTCAGTGCTAACACCCTCTCCACTCCAATCAAAATTGAGGGATTAAAGGAATCCCATAGTTCAGAAAAACTGTATAAATATAAAAGGAAAAAACCTCAAGGAGAAACAACAACCCTAGAAGAAAATCCATTGAAAATCAAGGGGACTTCCAAGACCAAAACACCAGTGGAACAGCTCCTTTATGCTACCCTGATAGAACTAGAAAATTCAAAGATTGAAGCCATGAAGTGGAAAATAATGGAATAAAGCACCAAAGGGAATAAAAATGAAGAGCCCCTTGGAGAAATGGGAAGACAAGTTCATCACCTACAATATAAATTCCAAATAATGACCATGAAAAAGGTGGAATACAGTCGAACTCTCAAGGTGGAAAATGAGAAATTGAAACAAAGATTGGATGAAGCTAAGAGGGAGCTAGCTGCCAAAAATGAAAGAATAGAGATCATGGAAGCTTCCTTGGAGATCATAGCTAAAGTATCCCTGGAGATGTTAGAATGTAGACAACTTGCTAAAGTATATTCCTTGTTCCTCAAGGATAAATGGCATAAGAATCAGATTGCATGTATGTCCCAACAAGTGAGATATAAACTAAAAACACTTAAGGATTTCCTATATGCTTGTCAAAGTTGCAGCATGGGAGAGAAAGTCAAGATGTGTGAGTTTTATTTTCATAATATGATCCTCCCACACCCCTACAAATGGAACCCAAATCCATATATAGTGGATGCTCAAATTAAGTCTCTTCCATCTTGGTTGAGACATGAAGAATTGAGGGCAACATATGTGAAGAGGTATAAGGAGGATGAACTACACAATCACCTATGCATTAGAGTCGAAGTAGAAAATACAGGAGATTTCATAGCTATTCATAGTATCCTTACCACATACAATTAAATAGATCCAATATGGGAATCCAAACATGTGGAAGCAATGGCACACCTAGAGGACACCTTGATGCTCATGGGTGAGGAAGCAGCAGAAGCTTGCCACGGGATGTGGAACTCCTTGCCTCACAGTCTAGAAGTAAGAGAGCCTCACTCATCAAATTATTTACAGGTTTCCTTTCTCAAGACACCTTGGTACAAGGAGACCATGAGGAAAATCAAGACCAAGTGGATTGGGCTAAGAATGAACCCCCCTCTCCTCCTTCTTGTTGCATCAATGGTTGATATCAATAAAGAAAAAGGAGAGGAAGAGTGGGTAGATATGGTAAAGACTAAGGTACCATGAAAAACAATTCATCACCAGGTACATAACATGGGATTTTAAACAAGAGAAAATTGAGCAGCATAACAATGGGAAGCAGCAAGATGTTGAGTAGAAACATAATAGTGGACATAAATATAGTGGACAACAACAACAGTAGTGAGAGAAGGAAGATAAAAAAATTACGCAAGGATGTACAAGATTTCCAGTTGGGGGTGTAACATCCTCGGTTTTAATCCCCACAAATTGTAATAGAATTGCATACAGGTGAATTAGGTTAGTGAGAAGATATGATTAGGGAAAATATCCCATATTTATTAATATGTTCGGGGGCCGAATTGTATATTATGAACATCAAATTAATTAATAAAAGTAATAATCATTGGTTGTGATGCGAGAAGCATGTAAATGATGGGGGGCTATGATTCCACAAGAGAAAGGGTTCCAAGGGGGAATTTTATTCATGAGTATTATGTTAGGGACCTAACCCCTCACATATATAGAATAATATATTTTCCATGTAATAAAGGTCGACATTAGTTAGTAAGGCCCATATAATAAATTTAAACGAGTAAATGTCAGAAGACCTAATAGAAGCTTCTTCTTCTAGAAATATCTTTCTCTAGAATGTTCTTTAGAATATAGAATTAGTATAAATAAGAGTAGGAGGCATGAGAAATCTTGTCTTGAGAATTATTATAATAGAGCTCTTCTTTGCTTGAGGTTTCCCCCTCGAAGAGGCAAGTGAACATTGATTTATTTGAATAAAGGTATTGTTTCTAGGTTTTCCCTTTGTTTAAGGGATTTGCCCCCTGTGACCTTGGGTCAAGTCACAACAGAGCAAGATTGAATTCAGAAGACAGAACCAATACCCATCTATATCTATGCATACAAGAAATAACTATTTTTATAAGGAGAGAGAGAGAGAGAGAAACAAGGAAAGGCCTCACACGTTGAATCCTTCGTTCAATGTAGATCCTCGCTCTCGCTTTTTGAAGCGCTCCTAATCTATGTTGGAACTAACCTACAATAGGAAACCAAGAATATGTCGCTACAAGGTAGTTGTACATTCAAATAGTATGTATCATGTGCATAGATTCAAATATATATATGAAATACATTAGAATATAAAATCACAATGAACCAATAAACACACAATAGGTGGGAAATAGAACTCTTCTATTGACAACAATGTAAGAAAGGTACTTACAACTTGATTCAACCTTCGGTGTTGGTTCGGAGAAAATTTCCCTGGGTTTTTCCAAAGACCTTCAAAGCATCAACTTAGCAGTGAGGCTCTTCCTTGGATAACTCAACAGGGATAGGAATACACCTTGTATTTATAAAGAGAAGGAAGGAACACTGGAAAAGGAGTTGCCAAGTATGGGATGCTACACAGAGAATGAAAGGGTATAGGGAAGCTTGCTAAATTTTCTAGCATGACCTTGCACCTCAGTTCCTCTCCTCATCCATTCCCCCAATGGTGCATTTATACCATCCTTGAGAGGTTAAGGAGGTTTAATTTCATTTGGTATGGGTTTAGGGATGTTTGAAAATGAGCCCAACCAAAAACCTCTCCTGAAAATGTGGAATTATATTATTTTTCACATTTTTTGAGGGAATCGACAGGCTACAATCCAGCAAGGCGCAGATGTCTGCATGTTGCACAAAGGAAACCCACAGATATAAAAATAAGTCGTGTTTTTTAAGTGGCCTTTATGAGGGAAGTTGGTATTTTGATTAGAAATCTAGGGAAAAGGGTTGGGCCATGTAAAAAATGCATAGATGTGGGGATTTGTGTTATAACAGATAGCCCCTAATGTGTGAGGTCAGAAAGACAAGTGATGGATGAAATACATTATAAATCTGATATGTGAGGATGAAATGAATGAATCCATGAAGTTTCTCGAGACAACTGATCCAAAAATAGAAACTACCAGTTAAAATCAAGTAAGAGTATTATCTATCCCAAGTCGGGCATACCCATGCTCAGGAGTGATGTAAGCATGGCTGCCAAATCAAATACACTATGAATACATGGCATATATGAAATTATGACTAATTTCCATGGCTACAAGCAATACACAATGGATCCATGTGATATATATGAAGTAGTAAGCATGGCCACGAGGAATACATAATGGATCCATGTGAAAGTAGATCATAGCCACGAATAGATACACAGTGGAGCTATGTCTCAAAATAAAAAAATAGAGGATATTTGGGACCAATGGTGTGAACAAATTGATCCTCTGCAAGTACCAATGTTTGTGCGGTGGTACAATTTATATCAGGTAGGAGCACAAAAAATATGATGCTCGTACTTCACCCGAAGTGTTCAAAACAATTCATCATGATACGAGTCTACACTATGTGAATAGATGTGTTGGGGTCAAACCCAGTGAGACACCGTTTAATTATCGATCATTGATGTATACCGTTAACAAATGCAATACAACCCATCAATGATTATAATGGGTGTCAAGGTACCATGGTATAGTCTAACAAATGTGAATAAATGAGTTGAGGTCGAACACCTAGTAGAATCTATCGAGAAGGGGACATTGATGTATTCCCATTATCAATAGTGAGGGAACCTCCCACTGATGACTGCAATACCCAAGGTACCAAATATGACTCTATATCCCTTTCCCAGAGAAATATGTGGTGAATTCGATAGGAAGAGATCCGCTGGAAGGAGGGGTAGAAGAAGGCCAAATATTTGGAAGGACTCGGATGAAAAACTTGTAAGGACCACACTGAGGTATGACTCTGGCATGCACCAGATGGAAATAGAACATGAAAAAGACTCTTTGAATAGTATCCAATGATGAAGACTACTGAAAAATATGAGGAATCCACAAATGGGATCAAATGAAAACCAAGGTACGCACAAATCCCTATGTGTGATTATTGTTGTTGATATCGAACATAAGGGAAACCACTCAGTCAATAACCAATGATGGTTTGTCATATGTTGAGAAAAATGTCACCTATCAATAATGGAAATAGGCCTAGGGTTATACTCTAGGTCATACTCTAAGAGCAATGTTTCGAAGTCGATAAGAGCAGACCTGCTAGCAAGAAGTCAATGAGAACCTTCTATACATACCTATGCTCAATGCAAGGAATCATGTGCAGGATAAGAACACTCGGGGAGTGTTTCCTCTAAGTTTAAGGTGTCGAGTCACAAAGGCATAAATTGAAAGGCTAGAGACTGATAGGAATGAATAATAAATGGGTTCATCAAGAGAAATTCAAAGCCGGCATTAGCTCGAAAAGCGCGAGTGATTAACATGCAATGAAATTACAACTCAAGGCTAATTGGAATCCCTCAAAGGTGAGTTAGCTAGAAAAATATTCAGAGGAAGTCATGAGGCTTCAACATGAAGACATGGAGGGAATAAAGAGGGCTTTCGAGCCTATAGAGAAACTGCAGCATAGGTGTCAAAAATTACAGTGAGGTACTAACTAGGACAGCCATGGAGAGGTAAGCTCTACCATCCATAAGCGACGCCTTTAAGCAGTTGGAAAGGTATGTTGTCATGAATGAATGGAGTTGACCCTATAGAAAATATGTGTTTGATACATATAAATGCATAATTCAAGCGAGATGAAGTATACACTATATTCCAGTAAGGAATAAAATACCTATTGAAGAGTCGAAAAGAATGTTGTTGTGAGAAGCATATAATGGGGGGAGTCACGTAGGTAATGGCCAAAACAAGATTGAGTAATAAGAATGAGGGTTGAACACAATGTCATGGCAGGACTAAATAGGACTCCCCAAGCCTAATAAGACATACAGCATGAGCACCAGAATACAAAAAAGGGTTCTATACTAGGGTGCCTATGGAAGGAAAGCTCTACCATCAACGAGACAACATTTTGAGCGGAGAGAAGAGGTTATGTTGCACATTAATGGGATCGACCCTAGGTTAATGAGGTAATGGAAACTATTAATTCAAATATTGAAGGTGTGTGAGACCTATTTTAAATGTCATTTATATGAGAACATCACCTTCCAGAGTCTTGAAGAAGACTTAGTCAATCGATAAAAAGGCCAAGAGTACCCAACATAATGCTCTATAACATGTAATGGAAACCACAACCCTACAATATAGCTTGACATTAGTTCAATTTATGGAAAAATAAGAAACCATGGAAAGCAGGTTTTCAAAAAATTCTAGATATAAGGCAATTTTTACCATATTCCCATATCATTTTTACCATTTTAACTAAAATTAACCAAATTTGGAGAAACCCTTGTAACTTCATTTGGAGATTGTGGGAGCTTGGAGAAATGAAACCACACACTTTTAGGACCAAGTAAGTTCTGAAACCATGATTTTCATTTTCATCCATTCAACTTTTAGTTTTCATAAAAATTTGAGGGATAACCCTCTCTTTTTCCTTGCATCTGCGGTTTTCCTCAAAGGGGCCTATAGATGTCTTCTCCTGGTAGAAACATCAGTCACAGATATCTGCACCTCTTATAAAAGGATCCCACATATGCCTAGAATCCTTTTGAAAAAAGAAATTTCTAACTCTCTTTCTTGTGAAATTTGAGCAGGATGGTTGTTCATTGGAGGGAGCGTGAACACGAGGAAGTTGATCATGCAGTATTTGACGACGATGATGACAAAGAAGTTCTCCAACAATGTGGCATGTATAATTTTTTCCAAATTGGCGGCATGCAAGCTCAAAAAATATTACTCAACCTTCTTATTGACTATTGGCATCCTAATGTAGAAGCATTCATGCTTGGTGGGCAGTCCTTGACAATCATAGTTGAGGACATCTACTTCATCACTATCTTATCTCGTAGAGGTTAAGTTCCCAAATTCACAACCCATGGAGGAGGTGGCCAAACCATTAATGATTACATAAACGAATATTGTGAGGATGGCACAGAAAATATAAGCTCACAAGTGTCGATCAAGCATATCACCAATTTGAGTAACAAGGTGATATTATATACCATATTACACATCATGGGATCTAACTCTATGCACTTGGATTCTCAATCCCAAATGCAACATGGGGTTGAGTGCTTAAGACCCACAATGTTTGACTCGAGCACTATGATTCTCTCTTACATGAAAATTCAACTTACTGACTACAATTTACAAAAGAAAAAAAACTTTGGGTTTGGAATCATCCTATGTACATTCTTCTTCGAGATGGCGCCAATGATGAGCCCAAGAGATCATATCAGAGGACACTTATGGATCTGGTATGCGATGGTATGATGGAATGAGTTGTTGGCTCGCTTAGGAGGAGGTTAGTTATCTAACCCTTATGACCATGACTTATTTGCTTGGTGGAAGCGTCAGGTTCCATTTATTAAGGATTACTCATACACCGGGATCAACTTTTCAGGAGATCCGGATGTCATCATTCCTCCTAGTGACGAGCCGACATAGGTAACCTTTATTTTTTGTTATTTTATTTTATTTTTGAATTATATATTATATATACATATGAAAGGAAAAACATATTATTTTTGGTAAGATCTATCATATTAACACATGCTCTTAAAATGTTCAAATCGAGATACAGTGAGACCAGTGGGTGTTCCAATACATAGTCAGTGAGGGAGAGAGGAATCTGGGCCTAGGGACGATGCGTCGATGACCTTACAGAGTGTGCGTAGTAACTTGGATTCCTTGACATGCTCTATTTCGATGGCCACTATAGATGACCTTCCCATAGGGATGCAACATCATGTAGTAGGAGAACCCTGGACATGGATCTGTATGTTCCAGCGTTTAGAAAATGTCATTCTTTTCTATGATAGATTTCATCGGCCTTATGCCTAGACTTTTATGTTCTGAGAGCAATATTTTTTATTTATATACATTTGGGGGAATAATTAAAGAATCCTTCTGGTAACTCACGTTTCACTTGGAAAATGAGAAAACACTTAAAGTTGAAGTTTCAAATTTTATCGACGTAGTTACTTCAAACTCCTTCGAACATCTCAAAGGAGTTACTTCAAACTCCTCTAAGCAGCTCGAAGGAGTTACTTCAAATTCCTCCGAGAATCTCGGAGGAGTTCCTGTAAATCTTTCTGATAAATAAATATTATCGCGAGAGTTGAGGAGAACTCCTCCGATCATATTGAAGGAGTTACTTATAACTCCTTCGATATGTTCAGAGGAGTTACTCTTAACTCTTCCGAACAAGTTCAGCAAACTTATTTTAAATGTCTTTGACCTAACTACCACATTAAATGCTACCTTTTAACCATGAGGCTATAAAATGAAATGGGGTTAAAACTATTGTTTCTTGGTTACTTGCAATTGAAAATAAGACGGAGAACGAAGGAGTTAAGTTGAACATTGTTCAAACGACCCCCTACCCTTTCCCAACACATGGAAACATCAGTCAGGTAATTTTACCTCCCTCTCTCTTGTTCTTTATGTTAGGGTTAGGTTTTGTTTTGATTTTCATTTACATATTTTTCCCTAGACCATAACTTACTTTTTGGCCATCCTTCACTTCACCTTCACTAGGAACTTCATGTTTGTCACTAGTCTTAGACTGATCCTAAACCCACTCTGGCTATGTAATATACAAACGATTGATCCTTCCCCCCTTCTTAAAAACCACGATTGACTTATTAATATTTTCTCCTTTAACCACTTGAAAACCTCCTCCAAACTTGTCTAAATGTGGAGGCTTGACCTAGATAGTGAACCATAAAC
The DNA here is from genome assembly GCA_009831015.1 of Picea engelmannii. Classification (NCBI taxonomy): domain Eukaryota; kingdom Viridiplantae; phylum Streptophyta; class Pinopsida; order Pinales; family Pinaceae; genus Picea; species Picea engelmannii. The sequence goes on along the minus strand of ML790284.1, from coordinate 64,884 downwards.
ATCCCTCATCCTCCTCGAGGATGGTCAAAGTATTCCCCATCGTGCCCTTTGTGTTCACGAAAAAACTCCATTTAAAAACTTGTTTAGTAACTCTCCGAGCATATCGAAGAAGTTACTACTAACTTCTTCGATATGCTCAGGAGAGTTGACATAAATGTTTCCGCACACCTTCGAAGTAAATGGACACAACTCCTCTAATCGTATTGGAGGAGTTAATTTTAACTCCTTTGATACGATCAGAGGTACTCCTTAAAAGTTCTTTGAGCACCTCAAAACTTTGGCTAACCTCTTTCGAATACATATCAGAGAAGTTATTAACAACTTCTTCGATGTTCTCAGAGGAGTTGTTATTAACTCCTCCGATAGGCTCAAAGGATTTGTATATAACTCCTCCAATATGCATCGATAAAGTTGTTTAGTTTTTCTCTGATTTTGTTTTTCCAGGATGATTCCCAAGCTCTTTCACCCTGAAATCTCACTAAGCATTGTCTACTATTAACTGGAAATTTATAGTATGCCATGACTGGGTTCTCATTAATTATTATGATTTTTTTTATCATTTAATTGTTTTCAATTAACATGCTCTAAATTTATCTTGACTGCAGGTTTAGACATGTCACCATGAAATAAAACAACGATGAAACCAGCAGGGGCTAAGCCATCTAGCAGCTCCTAATAGACAATAGAGATAGAAAGTGTTGGGGTTGTATATGATGATACGTTGGGACTTCTGGATAAAGAGGGAGAGACTTTGAAATGGGGGGAAGTATATTACATTTTTAATAAATCAAACTTCTCAGTGGAAGTATAGGAACCAGATGAGATTCAGGTGTTTAGAAACATCAGAAAATCAGGAATTTTTAGAGTGGCGGCACATCTAGCAGTTTTCCCTTGTACGGATGCCATCTCTTGGATTTTGAAAAATGAAGACGTAGATAGTAGGTATATATTTAATGCAATAAAAGAGTCGATAGCTTCATTCAAGCCTGATTATTTAGCTAAGTGTTACCATATTGAGGTCGGAAACAAAAATCTAGATGGTCATCTCCTTAGTGAGTTAGAGCTCACACCAAAGGATCTGTTCCCCACTTGGTATAAAGCAGAAAAGGAGTTCAAATATAGGCCCAAGATTCGATACCCCAAAACCAATCTAAGAATACCCTACCAGTATATGGTAGCCATGTTGTTCAGGTTCTATATGGAACCATATGCAACCCACTTTCCCTTGCCATATATGCCCTTAATTTATTTTTGTGCAAATGTAGGGGCCTCATTCAACTGGGCAGACATATTGTCTGAGAATATCAAAGATGTTATTTCAACAGTTACACAAGCACAAACAGGAAGCTTCACCAATTTCCACATATCTTCATATCTTCTAGACATAATGTGCATTTTTCACAAGTACCCAAACATGGGATGGATTTGGTTTCCCCTTGATGTCGCTATCCATATATACTACAAGGTGATTTCGGAGCACAAATATTGAACAGATTATCAAAGGATATGTGAACACTTCCTTGCCCCACTATACAAATTTATTTGTTCACCTCCCCACCTTATATGACTGACAATTCCATAGCAGCTATAAGGAGGATTGAGGATTGGTATTTAATGGAACGTGGTACATATATAAGGATATACGGTGCAATGAAACCACTGCATTTACTTCTTTGTTCTATCCCTAACAATCTTGTGCTCCAGGAAGTAGAATATCAAATCATCATACATGGGGTCGAGGGGATGTTATATAGATCAAATAAATCCATTTGGCCTCTATTGGAACACATACAATTATGAACTTTTGAGCCCTATGGTTTTCACCTCATGAAAACATAATGCTACGCGAAGAAGACTGAAAGTTGGTAAGTGACATCTTAATTTTAAATCAAATCCCTATGTTGGTTGGTAAATAATAAGGTGTGCATGAAATCCACCGTTGACAAGTTTTTCCTTTTGATCGAATGATCCTAATAGCTCTGGATTGTTGGAGCTGCATGAATTTTAAAGAGTTAAATTTATAACGGTCATTTCAGAGCTCCACACTTCGGATGTTGCAATAAGTCTTAACGAAAAAACTCCCAAAGCTCCGAAACCCGAAAGCATCTGCTTGTTTCTTTTCATAAACATTTTTAAGGGTATAAGTCGTAGGACACGTTTGCCTTCTGAGTCTTTCCCGAGTTGACACATGGAACCTCCCTTTTCCTCGACACGTCAGAAGGACATGATCTACAACACGTCACTATGGGAGATAATCCTTCGGGATTTTAACGAAGAATGAATTCACGAATCACCAAAGTATCAAATTACCAAAGTATTAAACACTAAATAACAAAGTTAAACATAATCAATGACTTCATAGTTCAGTTTTCGGATGATTCCCCTGGATGATGTTCTGAAGTTTCTGAAGCCCGAAATACTTCAAGTTAAATGCAGTTAATTAGGACTTAAAATAAATTAATAGATAATTAATTACTTCTCATTTCAGATTTCGGGAAGTCCCTCTCAAGATACATTGAAATTCCTCGAAGTATGAACTACTGAAACACTTAAAGATAACACATCGTCTTAAACGCGATTAGTTAAAAGTGATTATTTGAAGATTAAATTTTTTCCCAGATTCGGGATTATGGAGGTTACCACTCTATCACATCGAAAACCCTTGAACACAAACCGTCGAAGTGTTGGTGGCATTTATGACTAGTTAAGGATAATCATTCAAACGCAGATTATGGATTGCCAGGTAGACTTTCCCATCAAATGTTAATAATTTTTTCTTCAGTGAAGTTATATGAAAAGAAATGACTTTGTTTTGAATAAAATGACTTTGATTTCGAATTCATTTTAACTTTCTACAATTAGCAAGCTTTATCTATTTGAAGAATTCACAAGCTTTCTCTACAAATAGGTAATTTCACTTTGTCTCCTTAGAAGTTATAGCGCCACTAAAAATGACGAAAAGGCATGATGCAGCAGGCGAGGATTCAAACCCAAATGCGGACGTTCTATCAAACACAACGCCGTTAGCCACAGACACTATTAGCACTTAGACGTAGGTATTCGATATTTTAGAGCGTGAAATCATAAACCGCCCCGAGGTCTCTACCGAAGAGGAGGGAGACACTTATGCATCCAAAATCATACATATAGTGCAGTCGGAGCTACACAAAGTAGTGACACAGCTGAGGCTCGTGCCTTACAACGACATGATAATCTGGGCTTTGGAGCATGTTGACATCCAGACCAAGAGTATCGTCAACCATCAAAAGGTTTTTTTCGTCTCTTTTCGACTAGAACACATGCAAGTAATGTATAAACTATCCCCTAATCCTAGATTTACATTCAATGTTGCATTCATTGTGGAGTTCGAGCAAAGGGAGTGCATCCAATATAACAGGAGCTACCCCGATATAATCAAGTCTTGGTGGGGACACCTAGGTATATTCAGAACTTATGCTCATGGTTTATATTCCACAATGTCTTTGGATGCTCATATGGTGTATGTAGCCCTGATGCTATGTCAATTATTCGGGAAGAAGGGCCCTACTCACTTCTCGGTGGAATGGGTATCTATCATGCACGAAGTAGCAGAGGGTTTCACTTTCAATTGGGCCAAAATGTTTTCTGATAACTTGGCCAAAGAGATTGCAGAATATAAAACAACAAAGTCAAAAGTACAACCCATCCCATTCTACATGTCGGCATATATCATGGACGTCATATGTTTCATGATGCCTTTCCCACTGATATATTGGAGTTGGACCCCAGCCAGTGTTGAATCCATTTATATCTATCATTCCAAGCTATGGGAAGAGAATTCCAAAGATTTATTTTATGAAATCTATCACAATGTGGTGATTCCTGTTCATATAGCTCTATATGGCCATCCACCTCCTCGAATTTCAAACAAGATTATGGGAAACTAGGGTAAGCTAGTAGATTGGTTTATTGACGAGAAATTCTCCTACATCAGGTTTTTTGGGTGCTCGGTTCCTCCCCATGCTCTCCCACGATTCTTACCAGACCGACTGGTTTGTAGAGAAGTGGCCTACCAGAAAATAATGGGAGGCATCAACAAAGAGATGAAGGAAGCACAAAAAAGGTATGGTCGACTTTTCCTATTCAAGTTGGCATGTTCTCATTATTGGATTTTGGTCACTCCAAAGTAGAGGTTGCAGCTCTGGAAGACATAAAATTGGTTGACATCGAGTTCAAAAGACATGATCCACATAGGATTGTGGAAAACCACCTAATCCAGTTCAACATGAAAATATATGTGCACGAGAACTCCCTATATGATGAAATATTCAGGGGAGTTAGGTCTTACGAGGAGGTACCGGAAAGATTCCAAATCCTATCCCCAAATCAACAAGATGGTTTTGTCATCTTTCAAAAGCACAGGCAGAATATCCTGTCGAAGGTACTACAAGGAGATCAAATAGTCGCTTCTCCTTCTCAGGAATCTAGGTCAACAAGTTTTGAAGCCAATCATTCTGGTAAACATAGCGTTGAGGAAGCCCTGAAGAAATAGGAGGTATTGACATAGAAATTAGAAGCCTCAATGTCAGGTTAACTAAACCCCCAAGCAAAGGCTCACCTCGAATCCTTCCTAAAACAAGGACAAATGATGCCTCCTTCATCACCAACCACCCCTGTTGGTACCTCGAATACAACAGAGTAGAAGAAATCTATGGAGATTGGTACTCCCATTACATCATTGACACCTCTACAATTCAGTCTCGGAAATCCTAATTATGAAATTTTCTTTGTAGATGGTCTTACCCCCATCTCACCTGAAGAGATGCCCCCTTCGAATTTATTATTTAGTAGAAAACGGAAAGCCATCGTAAAAATAGAATCACACAAGAAAGATGGAGTGATAAATAAAAGGCAAAGAATTGTATATGATGGAAATAATCAAGATGTTCTAGAATTCACAAAAGAAGTCGCAGGTTCATTCGGTTCTTTTGCCATGGCCAATCAATGGTCTGTGGACAATTTGTTCGAACAGTTGCGCCAAAAGTGCCTATTGGTATAACATTTGCAAATTCAAATACAGGCCATGGAACGAACTGTTGGCCCTTGACCAATTTTTGGAGATCCTTGGTCAGGTTTGACCTATTTTGGGACTTCGACAGGTTGTCAAAGGTGGAGCGCAATTCGAAACGGAGATCACGAGATATCGGCCCCTTTTAGGGATTTTTGGGTTTTGGGATTATGTAACGGGTATGGGGATGTCAGTCCATGGGTTTACCAATGTTTAGGCCCATTTTGTAATGTATAAATAGAAATCTAGGCGATGTAAGTAAGGGTGTGATTCTAAGTGCAAAAGGGCAAGTGAAGGCCAATGTGATAAGTGCAAGTGATAGTTGTAAATGATTTGTGCATACTGTTTGAGGCTTGTAAGGCTAAGTGCAAGTGACTGTAAGAGACTGTGTAAAGGCTTTGTGTTATAACCTAGATCAAGGAAGGAGGATCTGGTGAGGTGCGTGCATATCTCATGTCCTATGCGGAGTAGGAACTTGTGGCTCTGTGCATGTAGATGATTGACAAAAGATAATAAAGAAGACAAAAAATTGGTGGACGTAGCCCCAAGCTGGGGGTGAACCACGTATATCCTGTGTTGTGGTTTCTTTGTGCATTATGGTTGTTTTATGGTCCATATGATTAGTTCTTAGTGCAATGCTGTATGCTTAGATGAATATGATACCTTAGTGCCTAATGATGTGAATGAGATGCTAGATCTGATCTATGTTGATGTGCTTAGTGATTGAATGTGTTGAATCTTGTTGAATAATGTGTTGCACTGTAATTATGGTTTATCTACGTTGTACAAAAATTTAAAGTACTAATGAATGAAAACTGCTAAGTGCTTTGTCAGATTATTTTAATCACATATCAATGTCCCAGCTAAGGTTGCAGACACTAGAATCATGCAGCCACCCCTGCCTCTACCTCAGGTGAGACTTCATCTGCTTCGCAGGTGTTGCCTAAAGGGTCGGTAGTTAGGGTTGTGTTGGTGTGTTTTTGAAGCAGTGAACCCTCGCTCTACCCTTGTGCCAACAAATGGTTCCGTTTCCAGAACCTGAAACTATGATTGCTGGGAACTGAGGGAAAGAAAGAAAGCTTTGTGCATAGATCTGTTAGTTTAAGTGTGCAGTATTCTACTTGACTGCGAAGCTCTGTGCTAAGAAAGGAGGCAGATATGAATAAAAGAGGTAAGATCTGAAAGCTTTGTGCTCTAATAAAGGTAAAGTGAATTTTTTGTATTAAAGAGGTAAGATCTAAAATCTTTGTTCTTTGTTAAAGGTAAGATACGTGAAAATTTTTGTTTTGAAAGTATGGATCTAGGTATGTTTGATAAAATTTGTCCTAGTCTGAAAAAGAGGGCACAATTAGAAGAAAGAAGGTTTGATATGAGTAGATCTGATAGAAATAATGAAAGATATGTTATTCCTATGCATAGAAAGAATGTTTGGACTAACAAATGGATGCAGGATCCTAGGAAGAATTTTCTGCAGGTTAGCCACCATGATCCTAGTGCGCAGTACAAGAAAGGTTGGGGATCATTTAAGAGAAAGCAAGGATTAACTCTTTGTTACGGTTGCAGAAGATTGGGACATCTTGCTAAGGCATGCCCTAGTAGAAAACCTAGTTGTCTTTGTTGTAAATCTATGGACCATGACGTTCTGGATTGCCCTAGAATGATTGCTAAGGTTGAAAGAATGAATATGAGACAAGAAAACCCTAAGGAATACCAAGAAACTGATACCATAGAAGAACCCCAGAAAGAATCAGAGATTACATTACTACAAATGAAAGAAACCCTAAATGATCACAGAGATATCAACTTATCAAAGATCTTCAAGGAGAAAGAGTGCATAGAAACAAGAATAGGAGACTTCGACATAGACTGTGTTTTGGATGAGGAAACACAGGTGAATATTATGACAGAAAGAACTTGGGAAATTTTAGGAAATCCTTCTATGATTCCGTCATTGGGAGGAATAGGATTATTTAGAGGAAAGTTCATAACCTTATGTGGAAGACTTACCCAGACATCTATGAGTTCTTATGGCACGTCAACAGAAGAAGAATTTGAGGTTGTTAAATTTATTCAGAACAATGCCCCATTTGTTATGTTACTAGGAAAAACCTGGATTGAGAAATATCAGACCCAGAGAAAAGAGGAGGAAGCTCTAGAACAGAAAAAGAAATAACTAAGAGACTTCATGGCTAAAAGAATAGCACACTTACTGGAAGAACAAGAAAACCAGTGGAAGTTACTGAGGACCATAAATATGGATGTCGAAGTTGAAAGAACACAAGAAGATTTGAAACACCTGTCTGTACAAGAGAGTAGAGAACCTACCCCAAAAAGAGAAGAAGTATTGGCCTTGAACCCTAAGAAAGATCACCAACAGCATGAAGTTACTATGCCAAGAGGATATAAGAATCAAAATGGAAAGAGGAATACCGAGACGTAGATCACAGGGAAGAAGGATAGAAAGATTAGAAAGAAGAAATCAAAGTTGGAGAAATTACAGGAAGTTCCAGAGAAGACTTCGCAGAAGGAAGGTCTCCAGAATTTGAACTTCGCCGGAATATCAGAGCAACTTAGATTGGCACTTCGCCATGGCATAGCGATATGACCATTGGAGGCATTATAACCGTTAGATTGACGTTCCTGAACGGTTAGAACAATAGTTATGATCAACAATCTCACCATCAGATTGTTGGGACCGCATCATAACAGACAGAACCGCATTGATGAAGGCTTCTTGTCCATTGGAGGGATTTGTTACATCATTATCTACCTATTTCGTCAACTGTTGCACCGAGCACATTTTCGCAAATTGTATCTGAGCCAACAAGATAACTCATTGTTACAATGTTGTGCTTACTGAGACTTTGCTACCTGTTCTATTGCATTAAGCATTTTTTCATCGACCTGAGTTATCCGATATTGAGCGTGCATGTCGGACGAACTCAGTGCCACAGAAAATTCTTTCGAAGAAGTTCTCATCGAACTTATGGCTAAGAAGGTGATTTCCATCGGAATTCAAACTTCATTGATGTGAGGAGTGCAAGCTTCCTCGTCGACTGCTCATGGATCCGGACCATCTTGAGTTGTGGCCGAGAAAAGAACCAAGCATCGAGATGACTTGGTGAACACAAATTTAATCCCATCCATATTGCCCGACTACATCCCGCCCCTGGCCGGCATGGTGAATCATGAAAATTTCCCCAGGGACTTCGACTACACCTTGGTCACTGCGTACCTCCCAAAGGGGATAGGCACGGGCAAGCCTCAACCGAATAAAATCATGACACTAAATATCAACGACTTTAACCTAGGGGATCGCAAGAACTTCAACATGCTCGCCCCTCACAGGTATTTGACTAGGATGAAGGGAAATAAGTCGAGGATAATCCCCCAACCATGGACTATGGACCTTGCGTAGTCCACCAACCTGAACGTGATGAAAATACCCCATTTTGGAAGGCACCAGGAGGTTAACGCGTGCGTTAAGCTCCTGCTGTCAAGCTTCCATGGTAGTTATTTGTGGCTAGACAGATACATTACTGTCAACCCGGCACTGATCCATCGAATCACCGGATTAAGAATGCAGGGACCAGACCTGCAAGACTTTTACCCAGGGAAGGCTGCAGACCACGCCATGGCGCAGAAGATTAAGGATACATATGGTGATGTGGAGAAGGGGAAGTGAGGCTACAAGGTAGCCTCCATACAGAATGGTGCAGTGCACCTTTCTTGCCATTTGATTGTTGGTAAGCTAGTCTGGAAGAACAGACCCACTCAAGTCATAGGGTTTGTTGTTGACCTCGCAGGAAAATGTGTGGAGGGGCTACAGATGAACTCGGTAAAGTACTTAGTGAACCAGTTAGACCAAGACTATCGCGAAGCTTAGGATTAGAGCTATGAGTTCCATTTTAGTTAGTTTTTTATCCTCATCACGTTCATATCTTGGGAGATGCCAGAAGGTGTGACCTTCCCTGAACTAGAGTCATCTAAACCCTTAGCCACGAAGTTCACTTCGCTCTGGTATTCGAGCGATATGGGAAAATAATGGCATCCAAACACGGTGTTCCACAACTAATACCTGTAGTTAAAGAGGGCTATTGAGGTTGTCCCTTGTATAACGTCGAACACCATGTACAAGTTCATGCCATTTGTGAAGTTCCATGCAGACAGACATTTTATCTACATCACTGCGAGCGAAGATGAACACAAAGAAGTACTACAGAATTACTACAAACTGATAGAGGAGGACCTAGAAGAAATAACTAAGGAGTGGCCTGTAGAGATCCTTATCCTTGTTGACCCCGCATAACTGTCTGATCCTGAACTAATCGGAAGCCCGGTGATCACTCGTGAAGGGAATGACACACCTGGAACTAGCAGAAGGAAGAAAATAGAAGAAGTTCAGCAGTTGAGTAGTGCATCAGAAGAAACTGCTTCAAAATCACCTAGAGGAGGAGGTGATGACGAAGTAGATAAATAAGAGAACATTGGAAAAGAAGATCAGAATAAGCAAGGCAAAGTAACACCACCACAGAATCCCCTTGATGATGCAGGGCCATCTCACAAAAGAAAGGTTTCTACCATGAAACCCACATTGCGAAATAATTCAAAAGCTAGTAAGTGTAGTGGCCATATTATTTAACATCAATTGATTCTACTAACATAATAGTAAAGTTCAATAATTCCTCTATATTGAGCAAATTAGTAAAATTCAAAAATTCCTTTAATTGAGCACATTTGCATATAGATTTATCCACAAATAATAAAATTTTATAGCAAAATAAAACAATACATAATTTTAAATACCTGGGTCTGATGCTAACCCTTTGTTTGTTTGCTTGCCTTGTTGACTGTTGCTTCACTATGTAAACACTACCCAAAACCTTGTTCCACCCTGCCAACTAGCACAACTTCCTAGCTCCAGGATATCATATGGATATCCTGGCCCCCGTGCCCAAAACCTCCAGCAAATTGATGCCTGTACTGAACCTTCCCGACTATAGAACTCCACTCTCCTCTCTCCAATCCAAGAGAGGCCCCCAAAAAAAATCAATCCCTCTCTCCCGTCGAATGCTCCCCTCCTTCCTAACCTTCTCCACTCATATCACCCCTTCACTGACTTTCCCCTCATTTACTTCCCTACCTACCCATTTATTACCTTATCTTATCCTTTCGTAGTTAATGCCCCTTATCCCCTTTCTTTATTATTTTATCCTATATTTAATGTCCTATCCCTTCCCGAATACGTAAGCTTAATTTAACAATATAATTTATTAACCCCCTTTAATTCTTTACTTAATTAATTAATGAGTCAATTAATAATTAATTAATCCTTGACAATCATGAACAAGTAATTAATAATAATTAATTAGTTAATGTTATTTAAGAAATAATTATTGTTTAGCTAACTTTTAGGATAGTTAGATTATTAAATTAATTATAATTAATAATCCTATACATCTCTTTAAGAAGGGTCGTTACATACACCCACCCTTCGGGAAACTTTGTCTCAAAGTTAAGGTATCTTATGGTACAAAGGACAAGAAACATGGTTCACACATTCATAACAAGTAACCGGCATTATCAGTAAGTAAGTCAAGAAAACTCATACATACTAGTGTATATGTACAAGAAATGCATGTGTAGCTAGTACATACAAGTCTTGTGCATGTACTAATAATCAAAACTATCATCCATTAGTAGTTTATGTATGCATCCAATCTAGTCAGCAAGACTAGTCTTTTATAAAAGACAACAAACCAATCAATTGTTTGAGAAATCCTTTAATTGCTATTATCCGGTTTAACAATTTTTATTTTAAACAATTGTGGTTTAGTTATGTAATAATGAATATTTATATATACACATTTCTCTTTTTTTTTTTTTTTGAAGGGAAAACATTAAATTCCACCACCAGACAAATCTCCATACTCTCTCAACTATTACTACTCATCCTTCCTCCCTAACCTACTTCCATCTCCATTCCTATCCTTCCTCTGCTAGACTATCTTGGAGCG
>ML790284.1:31760-53642 GCA_009831015.1 Picea engelmannii | reverse complement strand
CCATGACTTCAGGTTTCAGAGGATACACGGTGGGAAATGCCTCCACCCCTCCTAATCATAACTAGGGTCCACACCCTACAATGGAGGATACACAGTGGGAAATGACTCCACCCCTCCTAACAGGACTAGGGTCCACACCCTACCACGGAATATACAGTGGCATCATGTTGTTAGAGGTTTTTTCATCGTTTATTCGGTTTTGGGCAGTGTCATCACCTGAAATCATGCATTGGTCCACATATCATAGCAATGCATCCAAACCAATATAATTTCACACACAATATTCATACCATAATGTTTCTCAGTTAGTGGTCCTGATATCCACTTTCATCATCATTATTCCTTGGCTATTTCATAGCCCATAACCTGCAGATTAGTCTGTAACACAAACTCATACATTTATATGCATTATCATCATGTAATTGCATACTATCATCATTTCAATTTGGTATCCCTGTACCGATAAATTAACATCAAAGTTTTCCAGTTAGAATTAGATCTCATAATATCCCATAATTCAATTTCGACACCCATTCATATGATTATCATTTACCAACATAGATTGAATCATATATAACATCATTCTAATAGTATTTTAAACATTCATAAAATTCTTCATTCTCTCAATATGTTGCATCATATACATCATCATCAATAATCATTTAAACATTCGTAAAATTCACATTCACATAATAGATCGCATTACATACATCATCATCAATAATCATTTAATCATTCATAAAAGTTCATACATTTAAAGTTTAGGTGTATCACTTAATAGTTTCATTGTGACTAGAAAATAAAGTATATAGGCCTCAGGTAATCCTGGTTGTCTAATTCAAAAGGTGGTGTTACATACACCCCACCTTCGAGAAACATGTTCTCAAGGTGGTCAAAATAGTGAGGGATAGTCTCGTTGTAGTGTCTCGACGTCTTCCCAAGTAGCAGATCCTGGACTATACTTGTCCAACTGGACCTTAACTTGGTCTACCAGACGGTTCCTGAGCTGTCAGACTCTACGGTCCAATATGTGTAACGGTTCTACCGTGAGGGTTCCCACGTCTGATACCTGTAATTCCTTCCAATTTAGTTTATGTGATTCATCAACAACATAATTACGTAAAACAGATACATGAAATACATTATGAGTTTTATGCAAGTGGGGTGGCAGTACGAGATGATATGCAATGGGTCCAATTTTCTCTTGGATCTTGAATGGTCCTATAAATCGAGGTGACAACTTTGTCCCCTTTCCAAACCATATGGTACTCTTATTAGGCATGATATGAATGAAAACCCAGTCTCCCACTTCATAACTTCGGTCAGTCCTGTGTGCATCTGCATAGCTTTTCTGCCTATCATGTGCTTCCTTTAGTCTCTACCTAATCTAAATCACCTGTTCCTCCATTTCTTGAATCAATTCTGGCCCAACTGTTACTCGGTATTCTAGTCTATCCCAACTCAATGGTGTTCTGCATGGCCTCCCGTACAAAGCTTTGTAGGGTGGCATTCTAATGGAGCTATGATAATTGTTATTGTAGGCAAACTCTACCAAACGTAGGTACTTCTCCCACTGGGTTTGATTATCCATTACATACATCCTAAGCATGTCTTCCATGACTTGATTTACTCTCTCATTTTGCCCATCTATTTCAGGATGATAAGCTATGCTTAAGTTCAACTAAGTCCCCAACGCTGACTGTAAACTTGTCCAAAACCTAGAAGTGAATCTAGAGTCCCTATCTGAGATGATCTTCTTAGGTATCCCGTGCAAATGGATGACCTCACTTACAAACACATGTGCCACATCAGTGACATCGTAAGTGTCTCTAATCGGAATAAAATGAGCACTCTTGGTTAGCTTATCCACTATCACAAGAATGGCATTGTGTTTATGAGATGTGAGTGGCAACCCCACAACAAAATCCATAGAGATGGCTTCCCATTTGGACATAGGAACATCATGTGGTTGTAGGAGGCCTGCCAGGTGATGGTGGTCGGCTTTCACTTGTTGACACTCTAGGAATTTGGCGACGAAATGGACTACATCGCGCTTCATGCCTACCCAAAAGAAGAGCTTCCTCATATCTGCATACATCTTCTTCACACCCGGATGCACACAATAAAGTGCTCTATGGGCTTCCTTCAGTATGATGCTTCGAATATCCCCATTCTCAGGGATGTGCATACTTCCTCGATATCTTAACAGTCCGTCTTTTTCCAGACTATATCCTTCATACTTTGGGTCTAACTGCCTCCCGCTCTGGAGGTTTGAAGTAACCTTTAAATACCAACTGTCTCCTGAGAGTTGTGTCAACACATGTTCCCTCAGATTGACCTTTAAGGTTACCAAGGAGAAGATACATGGTCTCCTACTCAAGGCATCTGCGACCACATTTTCCTTTCCCTTGATGTACGAAATACCAAAATCATACTCACTCATAAACTCACTCCATCGCCTTTGCCTGGCATTCAGATCTCTTTGAGTGAAGAGATGTTTTAAACTTTGATGATTCGTTTTGAGCTCAAAGTTTCGCCCCACAAGATAGTGCCTCCAAAGTTTCAAAGCTAGCATTACAACTGCCAACTCTAAAGCATGAGTTGTGTATAACTCTTCGTACTTATTCAACTTCCTTGATGCATAGGCTATCACTCATCCATCCTGCATTAGCACGGCCCCCAACCCTTGCTTCGAGGCATCTGTGTAGACTATGAAATCCTTTTCCATATCCGACACTCGTAGAATTGGATCACTAGTAGTAACCTCTTAAGCTCAATGAATGCACTATCACATTCTTCTGTCCATTCATATCTAACCCCCTTGCGTTGCAAAGTGGTGATGCGTTTCACTATTTTTGAGAATCCTTCTACAAATCTCCAGTAATAACCTACTAGCCCCATGAATCTTCTCACCTCATGGGCATTTTTCGGCACTGGCCACTCCATAATGGCCTTTACTTTTTCTGGGTCCACAGAGATTCCTTCACCGAAAATGATATGACCCAAATAGTGGATCTCTTTCTGGAAGAAGGAACACTTCGACAGCTTCCCATACAATTTGTTCTCTCTAAGGCAGGACAACACTATTCGCAAGTGTTCCTCATGTTCTCTTTCATTCTTGGAATAGATGAGGATGTTGTCTAAAAAGACTTGTACAAAAATGTCTAAGTACTTACGGAATACGCCATTCATGAGGCTCATGAATACTATTGGCACATTGGTCAATCCGAAAGGTACTACAACAAACTCGTAATGTCCAAACCGAGTTCGAAAGGCAGATTTTGGGATATCACCTTCCTTAATCCTTAACTGATGATACCCTGATCGCAAATCAATCTTTGAGAATACCACTACTCCTTTCATCTAATCGAAGAGGTCATCTATTCGCGGCATTGGGTACCTATTTTTCACTGTAGCACGGTTCAAGTCCCTATAGTCTATACACAGTCGTAAGGATCCATCCTTCTTCTTTACAAAAATTACTAGTGCGCCCCAGGGTGAGACACTGGGCCTTATTATCCCTAAGTCCAGTAACTCTTTCAATTTCATTATCAATTCACAAAGTTCCGACGCTTTCATCCGATACGGAGTCTTGGATATTGGTTCTGCACCAGGTTTTAGCTCAATAGTAAAATCAAGCTCCCTCTCAGGAGGTAACCCTGGTAACTCGTTCGAAAAAACATCCTAAAATTCTGACAATATCGGGTACTGATCCAATGAGGGTCCCTTCCTTTCATTCACTGCTTCCACTACATACAATCGGCACCCTTGCCTCAAGCATCGCTTAACCTTCATAGTTGATATAAAGTGTAATGACACTTTTCTTTGTACACCCTGGATCTCTACTGGTCTCCCTTCATCATAGACACAAAGCACCCTCTTTGCGAAACAATCTACCAAAGCTCGGTGAGATGCTAACCAATCCATTCCAATGATTAGGCCATACGCCCCAAGAGCAGTGACGTATACCTTCAACCTGGTAGTACACACTCCCAGGTCTACTATACAATTATCAACACTAGGTCCTACCACTTTTTTTTCCCCCGAAGCTATCCTGACTTGTTTAAAGTCATTGTGCTCGTAGGCTGCCAACCCACTCTTTTCTAATGCAGATGGTGAAATGAAACTATCTGTCACACCAGAATAAAACAAAATCTTAACATTGATATGATTTAGCGTACCTAATGACTCCACCACCGTGGATTGATGTTGAGCCTAGCGATTATTAACCGCTGTGTAAATCTGGTGGCTACTACTTTCTCTCCCCATCGGTGCCTTTCCTTCTCTATGCACGAACCATAATTGTAACTCTGGGCAGTCACGCTGGTAATGGTGTCCTATGCACCCCCAACAGGTAACACGAGATTGGACCTATGAATTGTTATGTGACTGCCTATGAAATGAGTTCCTTCCCCTGGAACCCCTGCCCCTACTAGTTGTTCCCTGAGATGGTCGTGGACCTGTCTGCATCGTTGGCGATGAACGAGATGTTGCACTCGCTGCCATTGAAATCCCTGCAGCTACTGTCCTTGGTGCGACTCTGTTACCATATGGCAGTGGTATTGAGCCCCCTCCCCTAGGAAATGTCCTCGGGGCCTTCCCTACGAATCCAAGGCGATGCGGAAATGTCGGTCTTGTACCCCCGGTTAAGTTCATGTGTTCCTCCGCATAACGCGCATTTTCCACCGCTTCCGCTATAGAAGACGGTTTCCACATCTGCACCATAGCTCTTATCTTAGGGTTCAATTCATAGACGAAGTGTTATGCCTGTCGTTGGTCATTATCCATATATGAAACATATTTGACCAGTTCCATAAATCTGATCTCATATTCTTCTACAGTTCTGTTTCCCTGTACTAAGGCATGAAATTCCCCTACCTGTTGTTCCTCGTAGTATGCTGGTAGATATTTCATTCGAAACCTCTCCTCGAAAAGTTCCCAAGATACTGTGTTTGGGGTAAGGTGCAGTTGTCTTTCCAGGTTGCCCCACTAGTTCAAGGCGTTGTCTCTTAACTGAAAAATGGCGATCTTTGCATTTGAGTTGGACGCATAGTCCCTTAAGGAAAAACACCTTGTCATTCCTTCCAGCCATGCTTCCGCGCATTCACTGGCATGACCCTCGAAAAACTCCAGAAGTTTGATCTTATGCAATTCTCGCATGATGTCTTCAGGTGGAGATCCTCCCCCTGAATCCCTTGATGCTTTTGGATTATCCATTCCAGACGGTGGGGGTTCCACTTCAGTCCCTGTCAGTTGTCGCCCCTTTAAAGTCTCATTAATGGCTTCCAATGAGCGCAGTATGAGGGATAGTTTGGGCGATGGTGGTGGTGGCACTGGCATTGTTGGCGGTGCTTGCGACGACGCTCCCCTGCCTTGGCTCCCTCGAGTCCTGACCATCCTATATTCTTTAACCTGCATCAACCAAAGTTGTCAGAGTGAGTTCCAGGATGTTTTAAATTGGTGCTACTTAAACTTAGAAATAGGGTTAGGCATAAGTTTTCTTTACTTGTCTATAAACAGACATTACTCCTTTAGGGAATTGGCTAGGTTAGGGTTAGAATTAAGCGTCTAAGCTTGATTTCTTCTCCCTTATAAAAAAAACTATTGGTTCCCTTGCCCTGTAGCTACGATAGCCTTGCGCCATACTCGCCACTTCCTATGCTTACTCTCCTAGTGAATATGCCACCTCCTTCCCGCTTGTCCTAGTCTAAGCCCTTTTAACTTTTTGCTTACAACTTGTTTAAAGTGACTTCCGACCTTATGTTTATTAATTTACGCCGAAAGGTGTACACCTATTGAAAATGGGCACAATTAATGATCTTTTAATCTTATTTAACCTTAAACCCTTATCTGATGGCTATGCATTGAAGATGCTGGCATATTCTTAGTCGTCCTCCAAAATCAATGGGTCATATTTATTGTTCATAACTTTCTTGCATTTATCAAGGCATCCGTTAACATGTTTACTTTTTAACATTTACCTAACCACATTAAAAAAATTGTTGTAAGAATATATAATTACCACGTTTTTTTTTTTTTTTAAAGGATTAAACCGTGGCATCTAAATAATTGTCCACAACTACCAGCCACGTTTCAGTGTTCACTAGCGCTATGTACCTTTCGGCGTTAACCAGCCGCCAGCCACTTTGTGGTTGTGTTAGTTTATTAAAAACTAATAATCTAGACTAAACTTAATCCTAAGCTTCAATCGTCTTAATCAACACACATACATTTTTTTTTCCAAGGCACATACATGGTGTGTTGGTGTTTGGTTGTTCCTTAAGGCTTAGGTAGTGGGTGGTCGCGGGTTCAAAACCCATGGAGTCAATTTTAAAAAAAATATATATATTTTATTTTTTTTTCATATTAAGCTTAGCATATATTATTAAATTTAAATAATTTAAATAAGTATGATTTTTAATTTAATTTAATATAAGGTAATTAATTTAATTTAAATAATTTAAATTTACGTAATAGTATTAATACTTTTAAATAATTTATTAAAACTAAAAAAAAATTATATATATAAAAAAATTGATAATTTAATTATTGAAAAGGCGTATTAATACTTTTAAATCAATTATTAAAACTAAACATTAATATAAAAAAAATATCCATGGAATTCGTTGGTAGCCTTTAAGGTCGAGCTTTTGGCATGAGGCCCACGTGCCCGGTCTCAGCTCTCAGTACCAAAAAAAAAAAAACTTAAGCTCTTCCTTAACCCTTACGCTCCCTCACTTCCGCCTCTTTCCTCTGCCACCTCTCGCCTCTTGATTTGAATGGCAGAGCCACCCATGTCCGTGCAATTGAGTCACCATAGGGTGGTAATTGTATAAAGTGGGGATATTTTCTAAATCCCTTGCAGTATGTGAAAACTCTAGGTCGCAGGTATCCTAACAGCTATCGTCATCAGCAGCAGGAGGATCCCTGGGTGCAGCAAAATGGTGACCAAAGCCCTTTTCTGTGATGCTTTGTATATATGTATTTTCCTTTCAGTTTGTTGTTCTTGTTTTTTAGAAAATATCATCACTATCGTATTGAGTATTCTCTATATAGAAAATGACTTCCGACTGAACTGCATATACTCCCAAAAATCTTGTTTTTATTCTGGTTTTTTTTTTTNGTGGGGGTGAATGTGTTGTTTGAAATAATCTCCTTTATCCTTCTCTAGGGCTTAGATATTTCATCTCTGAACAGCCAGTCCCTTTTGGAAGTCAAGATCGATACCGTAATGGACTATTTGTTTGTTATACCAGCAGATCGTGTTTTTTTTTTCTGTTCAATTTTCTATTATAGTGGGGATTTATTGGTTTAAGAGAACGATAATTATTATATTTTAACCCAAGTCAGTATCCATGGAGGCGGTAATGAGTCCAAGGCCATGGTTTTGCAATCCAATAGGCTAAATAATAGTGAAACATGCGGTTAACCGAATGACACACGCGCCCTCTTGGGATCAACCATATCGATCGGTCTTCTTTAGGATTAGGTGCCAAGTCGGAGGTGTAACTTTTCTGCCAAAATTACTTGGGACATGCAGTTGGTCTCGTCCTTCTGAATTTTACTTTTTGTTCATATGGGGTAGACAACATCAAGAATGAATCCCAGGTGACAGATAACTGTTATGTTAACCTCATCAGTAAGAGAACACCTCATTGATAAAGATGGCCATATCTGAGCGAAGGCTGGCTTAGAAGTTGCTACCATCCAAGATGGCACGTAGAAATTATCCCAACACAAAGGAAATAGCTATACCTTTGGCTCAAGGGATGTTGAAGCTGGCCATGTTAGAATTATCCCGACGCAAGAGAAAGGGAGATTCCATTATCTCAATGAAATTTCTCGAGCTACTGGAATGTGCCTTCACTAGGTAACCTTCCATTTTCTATGGTCTAGAGAGAACCTTAACATCACTAGATGGATGTTAGACAAGCACTACTTTGCAGAGGTGAAACAGTCGTCGAGGGTCAAAGCGTCGATTATAAACACTTATGTTTCACTAAGCATGTTGTTAGGCATTTGGTGAGATCTATGTGTGCATGGGTCAGAACTTGAACTCGAAATCTTTTACTGTGGACATGGGATGGGGATGGGCAATATACGAAGGAGTTGTAGTGTTGGGATCGCTCGCAGGTTTGGGATGGACGAGCCTTTAGTTTCTCAACCGCAAATTGTACAAAGAATACGAAGAGAAACGTGCTCTCGTCCAGATCCTCTTCAGCATCGTTTTCGCCTTCTCTTGCAATCTTCTCCAACTCGTTCTGTTCGAGATCATACCTCTTCTCTCTACACAGTCAGTATTCATATTTCAATTGAAGCTTTAATTTAATTTTCTTCTCTGCTAAAATTTTCTTTCATTATTTTTGCTGGAATTAATGAGAATGAATGCATTTGCTTTCAATGTCATTGCCTTGCAGGATTGTTTGTTATTTTAAACTCTCAGTTAAAATCAAGTAGATCGCTTCCTTCCCTGTTTGCATGTCTGTTAGGTCACATAAGAATATTAACGTATTATCTTCTCAAAGATGCCATAAGGAAATTAAATTAAAGATGATTCTCTCAACTCTATTTTAAAAATGAAAATAATTTGATGTTTTACAAGTGTAAAAAGCTATAATGTCTAGGATTATTTACTTATTCCTTCTTTTTTTTTCCTTTTTTTTTTCTGGAAAAAAAAACTGAAAACTGTTGTTAATTGCTAATTGTCAAATAAGTATGGCATATGATACCATAAATGTTTGCTTGAAACACGGGAAAAATAGATTAGCTTCGTTTTTAAGGAGCCCGTGACCGATCGATTAGGTAAAAGAAGTTGCTGAATGAAAGTGGGATTTGTTCAGTGGAGGAGATTTTTGAGCGGTTTTGCTTCTAGTTCACTCCAATTCGAGTAAAAATTTTCTTCCGCTCGAATTCTGTAACAACCCTAGTTGAATTCATTTTTCACTTGTTTTACTTTGGTAAATTTGTTTTTACATTTTCAATATGTATTTCATTTATATATATATTTAGATTTGTTTATATATAATCAAAATAATAGTGTATTGGTTTGCAGGTTAGGTGGGACTGGAGTTAGAGCTTGGAGTTTTTGGCCCTTAGGCCCAGATTTCAAACAAAGGATCTTATACCAATTGTAGTGGCCATATTATTTAACATCAATTGATTCTACTAACATAACAGTAAAGTTCAATAATTCCTCTATATTGAGCAAATTAGTAAAATTCAAAAATTCCTTTAATTGAGCACATTCGCATATAGATTTATCCACAAATAATAAAATTTTATAGCAAAATAAAACAATACATAATTTTAAATACCTGGGTCTGATGCTAACCCTCTGTTTGTTCGCTTGCCTTGTTGACCGTTGTTGCACTGTGTAAACACTGCCCAAAACCTTGTTCCACCCTGCCAACTAGGACAACTTCCTAGCTCCAGGATATCGTATGGATATCCTGGCCCCCGTGCCAAAAACCTCCAGCAAACTGGTGCCTGTACTGAACCTTCCCGACTACAGAATTCCACTCTCCTCTCTCCAATCCAAGAGAGCCCCCCAAAAATAATCAATCCCTCTCTTCTGTCGAATGCTCCCCTCCTTCCTAACCTTCTCCGCTCATATCGCCCCTTCATTGAATTTCCCCTCATTTACTTCCCTACCTACCCATTTATTACCTTATCTTATCCTTTCATAGTCAATGCCCCTTATCCCATTTATTTATTAATTTATCCTATATTTAATGTCCTATCCCTTCCCGAATACGTAAGATTAATTTAACAATATAATTTATTAACACCCTTTAATTCTTTACTTAATTAATTAATCCTTGACAATCATGAACAAGTAATTAATAATAATTAATTAGTTAATGTTATTTAAGAAATAATTATTGTTTAGCTAACTTTTAGGACAGTTAGATTATTAAATTAATTATAATTAATAATCCTATACATCTATTTAAGTAGGGTCGTTACAGTAATACCAAGCTTCAGACTGTGCTCACACTTGATGACTTCAAATTCATCATCGTAGCTATATCAGATGCCTCGGAAGATCTTTTGCAGAGAAATGAAGCTAAGAAAGAGACCATGTATGAAAAAATTGAAGCAGAACTGCGAGGGGTACAGCAGGCCCTTCACTCCAGCCGCATAGTTTCCACTGTGCCCCCACCATCAGAAGATATAGAGTTGGGAGATGAGCCTACCCAAATGCGCAAACTATTCAATGTGACTGAATCTCACCTTCATCGCGCACAGGAAGAAACAAAAAATACCACAGTGGCTCTGAGGCAAGCACAAGAGGAAGTGATAAAGAAACGTCGAGTTGCGCAGTAGGAAAAGGATGGCCTACAAGTGAATTTTGAATAGGATAAAGTGTAGATCCAGCAAGAGAAATAACAATTTCTCATGGAGCAGGTTGGAGTAAAAGAAGTAGTCGACAAAGAACTTCACTCTGTAACGGGCTTAGAGAAAAAGGAGGAAGACCCAGTGGATCATCAAGTAGCGCATCTTGTTGAATCCATCCAGCTACTTCAACAAAGAATAGTAGATCTAGAGCTACAAAAAGTACCAATTACTCCGTAGGATGTGTGAGACCAAAGAGAAGTCAATGCCCGGAGCGCAGTTGAGAGGATCAGAGCATTAGCTTTGGAATGTAAACAGCTTAGCAATAGAAGTGCGCAGACTTATGAGTGACTTACTTAGGACCCTGAACTGAAGACACTAGATTCATATCTCCATGCGGTAAAGAAGCAAGCGACGATAGTACAGGTGTAGTTGAAGCTCCTATCAACAGTTGAAAGAATGAAAAGTCCCAGGAACAACGCACTGCACAGCAATAGGTCCATACCATACAGAGAAAATTCATGGAAGTGACTCAAAGGCTCCAACCAGCCTAGGACGAAGCTTGCCAATTGTTTGAGGAGATTGAAAGTCGAGGCGTAGAGCTAGAACAAGTAGTCACTTCAGTAGAAGAGCGCTTAGAGGGACGTGTGAACAAGGAAGTTATTCAAGAGTTCACCGAGCAAGAGGCCTTGGTGAAGCATCAGGTCGAAGTAGCTCGAGCCAGGCTCAAGGATTTTGAGGTGGAGCTAACCAGATCAGAGTGACTTGGGATGAGTCACAAGTGAGTGTCGGGGGCCTCTTGGCCCTTGACCAAGTTTTGGAGATCCTTGTTCAGGTTTGACCTATATTGGGACTTTGATAGCCTGTCGAAGTTGAAGCGCAAGTCGAAGCGGATATCGTGGGATCTCGTCCCCTTTTAGGGATTTTTCGGTTTTGGGCTTATGTCACGAGTATGGGGATGTCTACCCATGGGTTTACCCATGTTTAGGTACATTTTTTGATGTATAAATAGAAAGCTAGGCGATGTAAGTAAGGGTGTGATGCTAAGTGCAAAAGGGCAAGTGAAGGCCAATGTCTTAAGTGCAAGTGATATTTGTAAATGCTTTGTGCATACTGTGTGAGGCTTGCAAGGCTAAGTGCAAGTGACTATAAGAGATTTTGTAAAAGCTTTGTGCTATAACCTAGCTCAGGGAAGGAGGATTTGGTGAGGTACACGTAGATTTCATGTCCTATGTGGAGTAGGACCTTGTGGCTCTATGCATATAGATGATTGACAAAAGATAATAAAGAAGACGAAGATTTGGTGGACGTAGCCCCATGCTGGGGGCGAACCACGTATATCCTGTGTTGTGGTTGCTTTGTGCATTATGGTTTTTTTATGGTCCATATTATTAGTGCTTAGTGAAATGATGTATGCTTAGATGAATATGATAGCTTAGTGCCTAATGATGTGAATGAGATGCTAGATCTAATCTATGTTGATGTGCTTAGTGCTTGAATGTGTTGAATCTTGTTGAATACTACATTGCGCTGTAATTAGGGTTTATTTGCATTGTAGACAAAGGTTAAGTACTAATGAATGACAATTTCTAAGTGCTTTGTTAGAGTATTGTAATCACATATATGTGCCCCAGCTAAGGTTGCATACACTAGAGTCCTACAACTACCCCTGCCTCTACCTCGGGTGAGACTTCATCTGCTTCGCAGGTGTTACCAAAAGGGTCGATAGTTAGGTTTTTTTAGGTGCGTTGTTGAAGCTTTGAACCCTGGGTTTTCCCCTGTGCCAAAATGAACTATAAGGGACAAGATGAGTCACAACTTTGAGAAAATCAGAGTTCACGATTAGTAACAAATGCAACAGCTTTGGGCCAACCTTGATCATCTCCATCAGAGTTCACAAACCAACCGAGGATTGGTCACTCAGTGTGATGAACTGATAAAACAATTGCAAGCTAATTTGAACCTAACTGAAGGTACCTCGATAAATATCTTGTCCTTCTAATCTCAAGCACAGGAAATAAATGAGAAGATGGAAATTGTCCAGCAAGACCTTTTTCTGAAGGTTGACTCTATCCAAAAGTGCTACCTGGCAGTAGACCTTTCTCTTAAGGGAATCTATGTCAAGGAAAGAGAATCTCGCTCGGCCTGGGCTAGTTTTCAAGAATCTATCATATTGGTGCACAAAGATAATGTCTCTTATTTTCCTATGCTCTCTCCTTCTGAACAATTATGAGGAGGTATGGCCCTGGAAGTCTGGGAAACAAATTTGGCAGAAAGCAAAAGATTAGCGAAAGAGGTAAAGGATGCTTGCATGGAAGCATTGTCATCATTAGATAAGAAGCTAATTGAGGTTGAAGGGAGTAATATCTCAGAAGCCTTGGGGAAAATTGATATTGAAATGAACCAACGGAATTACAGAAAGAGTAATATAAGAGTAATATACAAAAATTGTCACAACGGAACTGTTTTGAGTTGTGACAGTTTTTGTATAAATACATAGATTCAAGCTTCATTCAAGGATGCTTCTTTCCATATGTAATAGAAAAAACCTCCTTTTTGAGTATTAATAGAAGTGCAGACAGAGACTCCAATTTTTGCTCAGTTTGAGTTATGTGTTTCTTATATTTCCATATCCCTGAATTTCTTTATGTAATTCCTTGATAAGTGATTGATTTCAATTTAGTATCACGACTATTGTAATCACATTATATCATCAATTCGTTAAGTAAGCAGTTTTTCCTCTGTGTTTACTATAAGTAAAACAAGACCTACAAGCTATTTGAATTACTGCATCTCATATCCTGCTCAAGGGTGCACTCTTTACTTTATTCTACTACAAACAAGGTGAGAATCATATTACATTGATGTCTATATTTGTTTAACAGTTTTGTAAGTTTCCCCCACACCATTTGATATTATAATTGTGACTCAAACAACGAAATACAGCCTATGTACTGTCCTATTATTAATTTCATTTAAGGATCATTTCTTATATAACTAAAGGTAGAAAAAACACTCTTTTCAAACATTCTCTTTAAACATTCTTGATGCCTGACATTACTCTTTGAGCCTTAAGTTTAATATCAAGAACAACATCTTTTTGGCACCATTGTTGGGGAAGAAGAAATGAAGTATTTTCCCTAGGAAAATGACAAGGTAAGTTTCTATCTTTGATGGTGAACAAAGATTGAATGCATAAGTAAGGCTTATTTTTATTTTTCACCTAGAGACTCCACCGTAGACAAAATTGGCATTCGGTCGAAAGAATACCAAAACAAATCCAGACAATAAGAAAACCACACCAATACCAAATCTCGAAAAATTGTTGAAACCAAAGGGATACCTCAAATCTATTGCTACATCAGCAGGTAAAGTATATAAACCCAAAGTGACACAATTAAATGATAATGTTCCAATTGAAGAGCTAACCCCTAACGAAAGTCTTAAACAAATTCATTTTGCATAGGCATCAACTAGTGAACCTGTGGCTAAAGTCGAAGCTCCAAAAGTGAATGCTCCCGAGATTAAAGTTGAGATTGACTTGACAGATAATATTACCAACGAGAACAAATAATCCCATTCAATACCTGTCATTGTTGACACTCTATCAGGTATCTCCTTTCTCGAAGTGAAGGTTTTAGTTTCACGAAACTCTGAAGAGTACTCCTTTTACCCCGATTCATCTTCGATTATCTCTCCTATATATACATATTGTAAATCTAAGGAAGCTAGCCCAAGTTTTCCTTTTCCTCCTAATATAGATTTTCCATCTCCTAACGGTCTTTTTCCAGAACTTCTTTCGCCACATCCCAAAGTAGCCAAAAGGTCACCTTTTCACTCTCTCGAGGTTTTTGAAAATCCACTTTTTAGCTCCCAAAGTTCATCTCCTACACTTTCAATGGTTGGTGTTGGTGGCGTAGGAGGTGGAGGAGAAGGTGAAAAAGGTCAAGGACAAGTTGTACCTCCTAGAATATTTTCCAAGGTAGTTGCCAGATACGCTCCCTTGGTCCTCCCTGTTGTCTTCCATGATTTGCCCAAAAATTATATGAAAAACCTACCAAAATTTATGGGAGAAGGAGATCTAACTGTGACTGAACACATAGCCTTTTTTTATCAGTTCGTTGATATAGTTGGCATCGAACACGAGGATGTTTACTCAAGGCTGTTAGTACAAACCTTTGAAGGACAAGTGAGAACCTGGTTCAGAGGACTCCCTGTAGGTTCCATACGGTCGTATGATGAACTAGAAAATGTTTTCCTAAGACAGTGGGGTGAGAAAAAAGAACATCTCTACTACTTAACCGAATTTGGGGCTTTAAGGAAAAGGAATTTTGAATCAGTCCTTGAATTTACTCAGAGGTTCAATAAACTCTATAACATAATCCCATTTGAAGTCAAACCTTCTCAACCTACAACAAAGGTAACTTTTGCAGGGGCTTTTGAACCTAACTTTTCCCTCCTCTTAAGAAAAAGAAGATCTGCCACTCTAGTAGGAATGTAATATGATGCCATAAAAATTGAATCTAATATGATGGCATCCGGAAAATTAAAAACCAAGGTTGAGATAGGAACTAGAGAACCTAGGCATTTCAAAGAACAGGCAAGACCATCTGGATCTAGGAAGTCTGCAGAAGAGAAAATGGATGAGATGGCCAAGATAATTAATGATTTATCGAACAAGATATCCAGAATGGAATTAGATCAAGCCAAACTTGATACTTATGTTAGGAATCATTTCAATAGAAACGCTAACCCCCAGATGCAACAGAGACAAATAAAAAATTAAGATCAAAATATCCAAGCCCCGTTTAAAACTGAAAATTTTATGCAATGGGACGATATGAAAAATTATGAGGAGTTAGAATAGGATCTAAACAACCTTAGAGATGATGATCTTGAGCCACATTTAACCAGACATGATTATGAGAATTCTTTAGACCTAGAATCCTTGTTTAATAATGAGGAAAACATTAATAATCTGGGAGACTCTTCCTATCAAGGGCTCGCCGATTCAATAATAGTCGAACTCCAACAAAAGTACGATTTAAGGCCCAAAGAAAAAAAATCCTACGAATGTTCCACCAAAAAATATTTTTTCATGAAGTAAAACAAATGAGGAAGCAGTTACTAAACCACCAACTGAAACACAAGTTGCCCGAACAAAACCAGTTGAAACAAAAACAACGCAAAATAAAAAACCGGGGAATATAGAAGAAGAAATTCCAAATGGAGGAATCGAAAAAACAATTGGAGGTTTCAGTTTAGAAAATGAACTTAATAAAATCAAAATTCACATGCCTCTGGTTGAACTTGCAAAAAACCCGATTTATAAAAAGCAAATTGTTAAAGTGATAAATTTTTCTAATGTTGAATTTCTGCATGCAGATGTTATTAATCGACAGGATGAAAGACCTACGATCATGTTCGGTCCACACATCGAAAACACTAAGGATTTTGTTGATCCATTTTATATTACACTTACTGTGCATGACCATTTACTCCACAATTGTATGTTAGATTCTGGGGCCTCTCATAATTTAATGCCTAAAATTATCATGGAGAAGTTAGGCCTCAAAATTAATAGACCTTAGCAATACTTGTACTTGTTTGATTGTAGAAAGTTTAAGTGTCTAGACATGATTAAAGATTTGGTATCAAATCTTGCTCAGATCCCTGTAAAAAGTATCCTTATGGATGTGGTCATTGCAGACATCCCTTCCAAGTACGGCATGCTACTATCTAGGTCTTGAGGTGATAAATTAGGAGGATCAGTTCAGTTGGACATGACTTACACTACGATCCCGATTTTCGGTGGACAATTCACACGACTGTACAAAGAAACTAGACTGGCATATATTGTAAGTGACCCCAAAAACCCCAATAATTACCCGGTCTATGTTGTTGATCAGGACTTAGTAAATTTTATATTATCTATAGATGACAATTTTGAAGAATGTATAGAAGAAGAAAATAAAAAAGTAGAAAAAACAAAGAAAAGTATAAATAGCAGAGAAGGAATGTGGAAAATGTTTTTTGATGGCGCTTCATCCTGTGAGGGAGCAAGGGCTGGAGTGTTATTTGTAGTGCCAGGAGATGAGTATGTTATCCCCTTCTCATATAGATTATAGTGGGAGGTTGATAATACAAATAATGTATGTGAATATGAAGCTTTAGTCTTAGGATTAGAAGCTGCCTGTAACACCCTATTTCCCCCAGCTTGTAAATATAATTGGACTGGCCAACAACTATGGAAAACTCATAAATGTGAATATGTGATGTAAATGGACCTTGAGGAAAAGGTCAATGAATGTGAATAACATTTTGAATTATTGCAGGACTGTTGAGAGGGGATGTGCAGAAAAAGAGACCATGATAGCGGTGGAAGGCACCTGGAAAGGTGGCATTAACTTCCACCGAGAATTAACACCGTATTTGGACTCCACTAGCCCGGAGAACCAAAATCGACTCGTTGGCCCTGAATTTAATGTCTCGCAAGCTGGTAGGCGGATGGCTTAATGAGGGATGAGATGGTGAACCACCCATCCGTAGAGTCGTCGGGCATGATCAGCGCGAGGGGAATCGTGCCACATGCAACCTCGTAAGAGGATAAGGCGTGAGGTAGAAGTGATTTCGAAGGGAAGACACGAGGGGAACTCTAGCATTACCCAGAGTGAGTGATAGCAGAGAGGAAGGATTGCAACCTTCGCTCCTAGTCACTAGCAGACAGAGAGACGCAGTCTCACAGCATCGTGGTCTCAACTCGGGGGTGGCTAGTGGTAAATCCGTTGGGAGTCGTTGAGCCTACGGTTGGGTGGAAATGAGCACCCCTCTCAGTAGTTACTTAACCCTGGTGTTATTTCTGATAAGTGTTTTTCCTCTGGCACCTTGAAATATGTGTATTTTGATAACTATGCTCATAAGTTGTGGAACTGTGAATTTTTTCATTATAAGAATGACTGTATGATGTTTGATCAGTACTAGTAGTCGTATATTCTTATAACAGAAAAACCACACATGGCTTATGTTGATAAATGAATTTAATTATGCTTAAGTTGAACCAAGTCAGACTTCCAACCCATTCTCGAGAAGTTGTTTCCCCTTATCTGTCTCTAGGGATGCCCCAGAATAGATCTCTTCACAGAGATTCCCTCCTTGGGAAGGTTTACCAAGAACCTAGAAAAGGGACTTGAATGGGCAAGTCTTAATAACCTTGTACGAGGAGGAATGACCCTCTTAAAATTTTGAGGTAGCAGCGTAGGGATAAGAAACAAATGGATGGATGAGATCCCATCGGAAGACCTAGGGTCATTCATAATCGTTAGATTGACGAAAGAAACAAGGGAGTTACATACCTTGCCCCTTTTCCCTCTATCTTCGTGAATAGCGAGGAAATCGGGATCGTAGACCCCCAAGGTCCATGAGAACATTTGGACCGTTGATCTTTCCACATCCATGAAGTAGTGGAAGAATGCACGAGGTGGGACAGATTTGAGCCATTATATCTTAGCTAGAAAAACCCGACAGCCGTTGGATTTGTTAAGAGATGCATGAGGGTTAAACCTTCGAGAACATTAGGGGTAAAATCCCGACGAGAGGGTTGACACATCGGGATATAGGTACTCAGGATATCGAAATTCTCGAGGTCGAGAAAGTCGGGGCATTTCAAGTCCCAAAACAGTGAAATGATCTGGACCGTCTGTTTGTGCAAACACGTGGCGGAAATTGAGAGCCCGTCGGTATATCGGCTACCGAGGTTTTGAGTTGACAGAGAATTTCTGTCATCGGGGTATCAAAAAATCCGAAATCACGAGATTGGATCAGGGTCGTCTATCAGTCGGAACACGTGGCGGAGATCCAAACCATCGGGGAAGTCCCGATAGAAAAGTCAATAGGTGCATCGGGGTTCGGTATTTTGCGAGTCCTGAGGACAAGACTTTCGAAACATCAAAAGTCGTGAAATCGTGAGAGACGATCAAGACCATCCATCTTGAGGAGGACGCGTGGAGGAGATCAGAGCATTCGGGAGGTTTCCCGAAAAGAAAGTCGTCCATCGGCATTTCGGGAGTCAGGAAATCAAGAATCCCATGGACAAGAAGCCCTTGAAATTCGGAATCGCGAAGTCCGAAATTCCGACAAGGAAGGGAAAGCTCCATCGTGGGGGCTAGCTGTCAGCATAGCGGAGAATCAGGATTCGAGAGATCAGCAGTCCTGAGAACAAATGCATTTCAGCATTTGAAACACCGAAGTCCCGATAGAAATCAGGGACCGTTGGTTTCATGGGCGATCACAGTCGTTGATCGCGCTAAAGGCGAAAAGGGGTTATTAACTGATGTCATATCGGGAATCGGAGGATCGCGAGTCCTGAGGACAAATGCATTTCGGCATTGAAAAGTCCGAAACCCCGATAAGTAGTGTGGTTGCGGTCATATGGGGGAAGGTCACGTGGACCAAAGGTCTATCTCGGAGGGCTAGCTGAAGTTAGAGCGCATCGGCTTTTGGGAGCCAAAAACCCCGAAAGGAGATAAGGCTGCGGTCTTATGAAATAATGGTCATATGGGCCAGGAGTTTAGCCAGGAGGGCTAGCACGTAAAGGGGTGCATTGGCAAATTGGAGATCGGGAGTTTGAGAGGCCAGGAACTCTTGTCATCAGGAATCACGAAACCCCAAAACCCAAAATTATCATCGGGGAAATGTCACAGGCGCGTGAAGAAGAGGTCGTGACAGGGAAATAAGGACCTATGGAGCGGGTTTGGCATTTTGCTGCTGCGAGCTTTGAGGATTCTCATTGTTGAGAAATCAACGAAAAAGTTTGATTTTAGGTAGTGGGTATGTTACAAAGTGGTATCAGAGCATGGTTACAACACTCGGCCTGATTGGGCTCATGTACGAGTTGCGCATAAGCTCCGTTCAAATTACTCCTACGAAGAAATAACCCCTAACGTAACTCTCTTGTCCAGGATTAAAACTTGGAAACGAGAACCCGACTGTGTATGCATGTGAAAGAGTTATGAATTATGCGCAAATTATAAAAATGTATTTAACTCTTGACTAATATCCAGCGTTTGTCTTTTCACTCAAGCAAACGATCAGCCGTGGGAATCTACAGATGCAGAGCATGGTGACTCACCAAGAGGTGGGAGAAGGCTCCCATAATAGAGATGAAGAGTCTGACGAAAGAAGAGCAATAGGAACCCCTCTAGATCTAGCTAAGACTGTGAGGAGTCTCATGTTTGAATTGCAAAGCTGCAAGGCTGACAATGAAAGAATGATGAAAGAACAAGAAAAGCAAACCAAAATTAATGTAGTTTTACTACAGAGCTTATTTGACCTATAGTGACAAATGCAGCAGAAACCTGAGATGCAGAATCATGGTCGTGTCAGTGGCCATACTGAGAGAAGCACATCAAGAAAGGTCCACCCTAGAGGTAAAGGACCAGTGCCAGACGATTCCACTGAAAAGGAAGCTGGATATTCAGAAGGCTTTTCCAACAGCAGGACTAGTTCCTATTCTCGAAGAAAACAGAAGAAACAAAAGACTTCCAAGGGTCATAAATTTGAAGAATTCAGAAAGGCCAAACCTCCCTCCTTCGACGGTGAGATAAAGAAGGGAGACGAAGCCGAGGCTTGGTTACTTGGATTGAAGAAATACTTCAAAGTCCATGATTTTTCAAAAAATCTGAAGGCCTGAGTGGCCACTTTCAATCTAAACGGAAAGGCTTCCATATGGTGGGAAGATCTTAAGAACATGAAAGGGGTCCGCGAGGAGGACCTGTCTTGGAAATGGTTTGAAAAGTACTTCTGAAAGAAGTATTTGTCGGAAATATATTTCGACGAGAAGGCTAAAGAGTTTTATGAACTCAAACTAGGGAAACTCACTATAGAGGAATATGTCAACAAATTCCTTGACTTATTGAGATATGTACCCTACATCAAAGCAGATAAGGCGAAGGCACAACGCTTCATCAGTGGGCTACCCAAGGAATACCGGAACCGAATTGAATTCGACGAGCCAAATACCTTAGAAGAAACTATATGAAAGGAAACATATTGTCATGAACAATATGGACATCGGGCAGAGTCTCGTGGAGACTAGAAATAGAAGAGTGGTTCGAGATTTTAGAAAAAGGGGAGCAAATCCTAAGGATTTAAAAACTACAAAAAGAACCCCAGAATGAAATTTCCAACCCAGAGTGTACTCCAGCAGAACTTCCCCTCAGTGGATGGAAATAAAACTTCTGGACCTATACCAGTAAAGACTAATAACCCAAAGAAAGAACCTCTGAAATGTTGGGGTTGCAGAGAAGAGCATCTCCTGAGAGACTGTCCACACTGACAACAGAACAGTCAGAAAGTTTATAACATTCAGGAAGCTACCACAGTCAATGATGTGGCAAGGAGTGTGCCGCAGATTTATGCAGCCTTGGATAATAACCAAGCTGACCACCAGGGTTCAGTGGTGCAAATAGAAGGTATGATTTTCAATGATCTAGTGTCTGTTTTAATTGACCTTGGTTCAAATTTGAGTTATATAGCCCCTAAGACTGTGGATAAGTGTAAGCTACAGCCACAAAAACACACCAAGCCATGGTTGGTACAGTTAGCCACTGGCACTAAAAGAAAGGTGGTAGAGGCCATACCAGCCTGCCAGTTAATGTTGGGTGAATTCCCCACCCAAGCAACCCTTAACGTATTACCCCTGGGATCATACGATCTATTGATTGGTATGGACTGGATGTCCGCCCATAAAGACAAATTGGACTGTTACCATAAAACCTTAGAATGTGTGAGCAAAGAAGGAAAAAGGATAACCCTTCAAGGGATCCAAAAACCGGTCTCGGTGAGACAAATATCAGCCCTGCAAATGAGAAAGTATTGTCGAAAGGGATGTCCCCTATATGCGATACAGGTGTTGAAAACAACCGAAGGTGCTAAACCAAGCCCTGACGAACACCCTATCCTGAGAGAATACATAGATGTGTTTCTGGAAGAGGTACTGGGTTTACCTCCGAGAAGGGACATTAACTTCTCGATAGAACTCGCACTAGGAGCGGTGCCGGTGTCTAGGGCACCCTATCGGATGAGCACACCTGAGTTAGTTTAACTCCAATTGTAATTGAAATAAATGATGGATAAGGGTTACATCCGACCCAGCGTGTCCCCATGGGGAGCACCAGTCATGTTTGTGAAAAAGAAGGATGGCACCCTTAGACTGTGTATCGATTATAGACAACTCAATAAAGTAACCATAAAGAACAAGTACCCCTTGCCCAGGATCAATGATCTATTCGATCAGTTAGGAGGAGCGTCTATTTTCTCAAAGATTGACTTGAGGTCGGGATACCATCAAGTCTGAATCAAGGGTGAAGACATCCATAAAACCGCCTTCCGGACACGGTATGGTCATTATGAGTTTGTGGTAGTACCATTCGGGTTAACCAATGCCCCTGCCACTTTCATGTGCTTAATGAACAATGTACTCAGTAAATTTCTAGATAAATTTGTACTAGTTTTTATTGATGACATTTTAATCTACTCTAAGAATAGAGA